>CM024760.1:153493553-153760524 GCA_014218235.1 Colocasia esculenta | reverse complement strand
CCACTTGTTGCCCGTTGGCTAACCCAGAGGGGGGGTGAATGGGTCTTTAAAAATTTATCTGATAAAAACCTGAACTCAAACAAACATAAAGAGTTCTTGAAAGGGATTAGTAATGGTTAGTAGAAACAACAATCACACAAAGAAGACAATCACACAACACACAGATTTATCCTGGTTCGGATCTCCTCTCCTTAGGAGTCCTACGTCCAGTCCCTGAGCAATCCTCAGGATTTCACTAACTGGGGTACAGTCCCCCTATGGACAAAAACAACCACCCAGCTTAGCTGGTCTTCCTTCACCCCTGAAGGGAACACAACACCCTGGCAACACCAGGTCTTCCTTCACACAACGAAGGGAAAACACCACCTGGAAACCACCAGGTCTTCCTTCACACACGAAGGGAATAACACAGGAAAATTCTTGAGAAAAGACTAGCCCCTAGATCAAGCTTTTACAAAACTCAATCTGAAGCTACAAGCACTGAGAGACGAAGATCTACACAAAGTGCACTCTCTCAGAACTAAACTAGCTCTTCCTTAATTTTTTTCTCACAGCACAGGGAGCTAAGAGCCAAGATCGAAAAGACTGAATTTCTGGCTCTAGAGAAATTTGAAGACTTGAAAGCTGCAGAGTTCTAGCCGCTCTTCAATATGATTGATTTTCTCAATTGTTTTTCTTCCTTCCGAGCTTCATCTTGTATTTGTATCTCCGATTTGAATGAGGACAAGGAGATGACCGTTGTCTCACAGCTTTGGTGTACGTTAGACTGAAGGTTTTGTGGAAGCTTCCTGTCAACAGTCTTTTGTTCTTTGGAGCACGCAAAGAGATAAGATCTTCTGAGTTTGCTTGTAGTTCCTTCTGTGTCCGTTGTTGTAGGATAGTACATCCTTAAGGTTCTGCAAGGTTGAGCTTTATGGTAGACAGCTATACTATCTCCAGATGTCAATCAACGTCAAAGCAGATAGACACAATATAGTAGTAATACTTTATCGTTCTAAAAGATGCATGCAGAGAATACACCAGAATGGAAGATATGTTCTGTGTCCATGCAGAGATACGTTCAGTCTTTATTAAATGCATGGCAGTCAATCAGACGAGATGCGACTTTGACTATTCAACGTAGATTAAATCAAGGAAAAACGTTTAATTAAATGGAAACATGACTTATGCAGTCGTTGTGAAAATCTGATAGAATCGTTATGATCAAGTTGCTGTAGACTGATAAGAAGTCGTTATGATAACTTATGAAATCGTTATCACAACCAAGTCGTTCTATAAAGATGATAAAAGAAATCGTTATGAAACATGGCAAGTCGTTGTAGACTTTCTAAAGAAATTCGTTATGACAACTTATTAGTCTTTATGACAGCGTCGTTATATTCTGAAGAAGTCGTTACGATAACTTACAGAGTCGTTATAATGAGCAAGTCGTTATAACTTCTGAAGAAGTCGTTACGATAACTTACAGAGTCGTTATAATGAGCAAGTCGTTATAACTTCTGAAGAAGTCGTTACGATAACTTACAGAGTCGTTATAATTGAGCAATTCGTTATAACTTCTGAAGAATCATTATGGCTCTTCTGAGAAAAAGATGTATGTAAGACTTACCACAAATGCTTGACTTTCTTTGGGTAATTCCTGTGCTTATGGCTAGATAAACAAGTTAGAGAAACTTTTGACAGTGTTTTGTTTTCACCAAAATAGGCAAGTAATTAATTAAAAGTACATGGGGATGGACTGTTCATCAATCTCCCCTTTTTGGTGATGACAAAACTATGATCAATATTTAAGTAGTACTGAGTATTAAACATGAATTAAAGTACTTGAGTCATGATTCAGGAATGTGTCAGACACAAGTAGGTAATCATTCTCCCCCTTTTTGTCATTAAGCAAAAAGCAAAAGGAAAGAGACAAAGAATAAGAGACAATGAGGAGAAGGAGCACAATCCATTCAATTAAGATTGAGGAGGTACAGGCAAATATAAGCAGGAGAGAGAAGGGAGGCATAATGAGAAATAGCTTCCCAGGCTTGCTCTTCCTGACGCTTGAAGAATTGCCTAAAGGCACCGCTCTCAATGGAGAAGGATGGTCCCATGATTGGAGCCATCTTGGATAGATAGAGGCTGCGCTGCTTGGTAAGAAACAGGTCATACTCGTCTGGATCCATGGAGGAGCAGGTGATGATTGTTTTACAAAACTTGCACAGGCAAGAAAACTGATCCATGGTGACAGGGTAGAAATCTGTTTGTCCTTGAGTTCCTGGCGAAGAGCTAAAACACTTTGTATCTTTCAGCCCAAACGTGGTAGGGATCAAAGACCAGCTGGATTGAATTCATATCCAAGAAGGTTGCAGGAGAGATAGGAGCTTTCCCTTCCCTGGCTTGAGCAGCATTCAGATGTGCTAGCTGCTGAGCAGACAGAGAGTAAACTTGGACCAATCGGAGGCATTCAGCCTTTCACATTCTGAGAGGAGAGGGGCAAGGACAGCAGAGTTGACAAACCCTCTATGGTATTCCCGGAAAAGAAATCTAGGAAAACCAACCTGAAGGCCTTTCTGAATCTTGATTCTGCCCATAACCCTTGCAAAATGCTCAAAAACGATGGAACCAACCGAAGATTCCATAATCAGGAAATGAATCTGAGGCAGGAAAATCTCTTCAGGTAAATTAAGAGTGGCAAAATCTACTCTGATTTCCTCAGACTGCTCAGAGTGGGTTAGGACCTTGATGGCTCTCTTGAACTGGCTGAGCTGAACTTCAGGTAAATGTTGAGATACCTGTAGTTGTTGAATGTTTGGAAATGCCTGACCAGCTTGATGAGCTTCTGAATGGCAGGAGCCCAGGTGTTCTGGTGGTGAAACTGAAACCACTCAGAAAGGGTCAAGGATGATCCTGGGTGGAAACCTTGCTGCCTTAGCCTGAAGGAAGCGACTGTACAGATCTTTATGAGATTTAGCCCATTGCTCCTCAGTTTTGGAGTGGGCGAGGAGAAGATTTTGGATTTGTCGGCCTTAGACAGAGGAGTATAGGGAAGAATAACATCTAAATGGTCAGAGAGGTTAAGAAAAGGAAGATTGTGAAGAGTGGCAAAGACAACCTTTTGAAGGTATTCTTTGTACAGAGAGGTATGCTTGTGGGTGACTGTAAGAGAAAACCACAAGGGAGGGTAAAGAGGAGATGTGGAGGAAGAAAGCTTTCGTTTCTTGGAGACAGTACTGGAAGAGTCTGTCTTGGAAAGGTGGTCACCTACCTTTAGCACAGATTTAAGAATGACCTCTTCAAACTCATCCTTGATTTTATCAAGAAAGGGTGAGTCGACTTGGACATCTGTAGGAATAATAGTGATAAGGAGGGAGGTGCAGGGGGGTTCAGAAATGCATCAGAATTGAGAGATCCTACTTCTGGAAGTGAAGATGTACCAGAAGAGGATGAGGCTCCAGCTGAGGATGCTGGAGGGGCCTCAAATTCTTGAGCAGAGGAAAGATGAGAAGTAGAAGAAACAGGAGAGGATGTGATGGGATGAGGAGGAAAAGGTGTGGGAGAGGAAATGGGCCTGGATCTGGCTTTTTGAAGGGAGGTGGAGCAGGTGGAGCTGTGGAGTTAGAGGGTGGAGAAGGAGGAATGGGAGTGTTGGTAGAAGTGGGAGCAAGGGGTGGAGGATCTGAAACCACTTCTTCAGGCAAGGGAGGCAACGGATCCAACACTGCCGGCCCTGGTGGCCCTGATTCCATCACAACTGGCCCTGATGGCCTTGAATCTTCAGCTGGCACTGATGCCTTCAGCTGGGGCTTCTGCTGCTGCTGCTGACTGCTCTGCCCGGAGGGCTCAGGTACACTTGAGTGAGGCTCCTGAGCTGCTGGAGGAGCAGGAGCTTGAGCTCCAACTGCCTGAAGGATGTCAGATAGCAATTCTTCATGGTCCCCATTTCCTGATGAAACCATGTCATGGCAGAGCGAATCTGAACCAATTCCTTGCGGGCTGAAGCTTGGCTTAGAAAGATGGAATTCACATCAGTCTGAAGTGAGCAAAGCAGCTCACCCTGAGCATCCAACCTCTCAATCACAGGTTTTAAATTGATGATAATCTTTTGCTTGACCTGTCTTTCAAATGGTGCATCAGCTAAAAGGGGTACTTCAGGAGCTATATCTTTCTCTTTGCCCTTTGTAGCTGGAGGAGGTGGATTATTGTCCTCATCAGAGCTTGATGAACTAGCTGTCTCCCCTTCTCTGCATCCAAATTTTCAGACTCTCTCTGGTCTTCCTCCTGATCGCTGGTGGCTGGAGGTACAACATCTGGTGTTTCTTGGGATTGCTCCCCCTCAAGTGGAGCATCTTCTGCAACTGCACCAGTCTCCCCTGACAGGGAGCATCCATTTCCATTGAATTATCCTTAGGATTTTGCTGCTCTTCTTCTACTGGACCGTCTACAAAGATGTGGCCTGATGCCACAGACTGCTCCATAACAGGCAGGATGTCTTCAGGAAGAATGTCCTCATTCTCCTTTCAACAGGAGGCACAACTGGATCTGCTGTAGCTGGCCTGTCTTCCTCTGCCCTCACTGCTGTTGCTGCCTCTGACTGATTTCTGGCCATAGATGGCCCTTCCTGCTCTGTTTCTACAATGACTGGAACAGAACCTGATTCCAGTGGCAATTCGGGCATCACAGAATCTGCCTCTGACTGGGTTTGAGTAACTGAAGGCTCACCAATGAGACCTTCACCTTCTGCAACTGAAGCCTTGAACCAGACCCCATTGACTACAAAAACCCTCTTCTTTAAGTTTCTGGACCTGATAGCTTGGCCCATCTTCTCCACAACTGCCCCTGAGACATCTACACCGAAGTGTCTGAAGATTCTGGTGAGTAAATGGGCATAGGGAAGGGACACATTCAACTTGCTTTTAGTGTCCCAAATCTGCTCCCTGGCAAATTTCATTCTCTCCATCATCACTGCGGCCATATTGATTTCCTCATTTTTAATGGCCCAGTACATCAGATCGGAGTCAGCCTTAGTGCAAGCGGAGAAGGTTGCACTTCGGGGAACCAAAATCTGACAAACGATAAAGTGAAGGAGGCGGTTGAAGGCACTTAACTGATTGATATCTAGCTTGCCATCCCTCATCTTGAACCCTGGCCCAACAATCCCCAAACCCTTTTCTTGGGTATCTACAGAATGAATTCCACTGAAGCCCGATATGCTTACTCCAAATAGCATCCTAAGCAATTCCTGGTCGATTCTGATTACGGTGCCCTTGACTGAAGAAACGAGGGCCCCATCTTCTTCTGTTCTTACATACAAAGAACGCCTTTACCAGGTCCGGATAACTTACCTCTGAGCAAGTGGTAAGCCCTTTCCACTTCATCTGGTCGATCTTCTCAATGAGGCTGCTCATTCCATTTTTCTGCAGATCTGAAACATCTACTTCCTTGTGACCACAGAGCTTTGTCTTCACAAAGGTGAAGCGCTCCTCCTGCGCTGGGGAGAGGTATTCGGCGCTGTAGCCACCCACACTTCGGCAATAGCTGGTGCGGCCATGGATTCAGGTGGGAGAAGGTTTGAAGGGGTGACGAGAAGGGTGATGAGAGGAACCCTCAAACGATTTCGCGGGAAGGAGATGGAAGCTTCAAATTTGCAGAGGGTAGAGGCAAGAGTCGCTAGGGCATCGGCTCATGCGTCGGGACGAAGGAGGGAAAAAGTGAATGAGGAAGAGGAATCGTTAACGCATCGATTAAAGAAAATAAATGCTCCAAAAGGTGAGGCGTCAGAAAACGACAAGCGAGGTTGACCGTCTTGAAAAACTATGACTTATCGGACGGAACGCTTAAACTGAGACTTTTGAATTGATTTTGACACAGAAAGAGAGAGAGAGAGAACCTTCTTAAATTCTGAGAATTTTTTATACCAGCTTTAAATGAAGATCTTTTCACAAAATACACATGCCTAACTCCCTTCTAAGAGATGTAAATCTCTCTTCAGGTAAGGCCTTTGTGAAAATATCTGCTAGCTGATTATTTGTATCAATAAACGATATTTCAATATTGCCATTTGCTACATGATCACGAATAAAATGATATCTGACCTCAATATGTTTGGTCCTGGAGTGCTGAATTGGATTTTTGGTGAGGTTGATAGCGCTGGTGTTGTCACATAGCAGAGGAATTTTCTTGACTTTGAGTCCAAAATCCTCAAGTTGTTGCTTTATCCATAAGAGTTGTGTACAGCAACTTCCAGCAGCTACGTACTCGGCTTCAGCTGTAGATAGTGCTACTGAATTTTGTTTCCTTGAGGACCATGAGATTAAACACCCTGCAAGAAATTGACAGCAACCACTGGTGCTTTTTCTATCTACCTTGCATCCAGCATAATCAGCATCAGAATACCCTACTAATTTACATCACAGGAGTTTGGATACCATAGTCCTAGATCATGAGTCCTGGCTAAGTATCTGAAAATCCTTTTGACAGAAATTAAATGTGATTCTCTAGGGTCGGCTTGATATCTAGCACACATGCATACACTAAATAATATATCAGGTCTACTTGCGGTTAGATAAAGTAATGAACCTATCATACCTCTGTAGATCTTTTGATCTACTTTCTTACCATCCTTGTCATTGTCCAACCTAGTTGATGTACTCATTGGTGTTGACAGTGGCTTGGTGTTTTCAAATCCAATTTCTTTAGCAGTTCTCTGGTGTACTTTGCTTGACAGATGTGAATTCCTTCCTTTCCTTGTTTGATTTGAAGTCCAAGGAAGTAGTTGAGCTCTCCCATCATACTCATCTCAAATTCCCCCTGCATTAGCTTTTCAAAATACTTGCACAAGGATTCATCAGTAGATCCAAAGATGATGTCATCCACATAAATTTGAACCAACAGTATATTTTGGCTTTTGTTTTTATAAAAGAGTGCTATCTACTTGACCTCTATTGAAACCATGTTTTGTGAGAAAAGAACTAAGTCTTTCATACCAGGCTCTAGGTGCTTGTTTTAAACCATATAGAGCCTTATGCAACTTAAAAACATGATTCGGAAAGTCTGTATCATCAAAACCCGGCGGTTGTTCCACATAAACTTCTTCTTTTATAAAACCATTTAGAAATGCAGATTTAACATCCATTTGAAATAACTTTAAATCTAATGCAGAAGCATAAGCTAGTAGCATTCTAATGGCCTCAAGTCTAGCCACTGGTGCATAGGTTTCATCAAAATCTATGCCTTCCTCTTGACAATAGCCTTGAGCCACCAGTCTGGCCTTGTTTCTTAGAATTACACCAGATTCATCCAATTTGTTTCTGAACACCCATTTAGTGCCGATCACAGGATGGTCTGATGGTCTAGGAACAAGTGACCATACTTGGTTTCTCTTGAATTGATTTAATTCATCTTGCATTGCTATTCCAGGATTCGTCAGTTAGGGCTTCATTGACTGTCTTAGGCTCTAATTGAGAAACAAAGGCGAGGTAATCACAAGGAATCAAGTTACCTCTTGTTCTTACCCCTACCGATGGATCACCAATAATGTTTTCAGGTGGGTGATCTTTCTTGTATCTCCATTCCTTTGGAAGAGATTCATGAGAATTTCTTCTTGTTGCATTTCTTCCAGAGGCGGATCATCCTTATCTTCAAGTGATGTGTCTTTCAGTTTATTGGACAGTTCATCTGCGTCATCGATATCACTCTCTACTTCCTTTCTCAAGGAGGGATTAGTTTCATCAAAAATAATGTGTACAGACTGTTCAATCAATAAAGTACGTTTATTAAATACTCTATAGCCTTTGGGTTTAGAGGTGTACCCCATGAAGATGCCTTCATCTGATTTGGCATCCAACTTACCAATATCCCTTTTTCCGTTGTTGTGAATAAAGCAAGGACATCCAAAAGTTCTGAAATGGCTGATCTTGGTTTCTTCCCTTTAAACAGCTCATATGCAGTCTTCTTCAGGATTGGCCTGATCATGACTCTGTTGACAATGTAGCTGGCTGTGTTGACTGCTTCTGCCCAGAAATATCTTGGTAACTCATATTCACAAAGCATAGTTCTTGCCATATCCAAGAGAGTTCGGTTCTTCCGTTCGGCTATACCATTTTGCTGCGGTGTCCTTGGTGCTGAGAAATTGTGCTGAATTCCTTGATCATCACAGAATCTAGCAAACTTTTCATTTTGGAACTCACCACCATGATCAGATCGAATGGATACTATGCTGAACTTCTGATCTTCTGGATTTTTCTGCTGAAACTAACAAAATTATCAAAAGTGTCATTTTTATGTTCTAAGAAAGATACCCATGTGAATCTTGAGTAGTCATCTACTAAAACAAATCCGAAATTCTTTCCTCCAAGACTGGTAGTTCTCATTGGCCCAAATAGATCCATATGCAGGAGCTCTAAGGGTTTGAGGTGGTCACCACCGTCTTTGACTTGAAGGAACTCTTAGTGTGCTTTCCCTTAGCACAAGGTCTGCAAACACTTTCTAATTTACCATTGATTTTCGGTAGTCCTTCCACAAGGTTTCTCTTTCTGAGCTTGCTCATGCCATCCAAGCTGCAGTGGCCTAACCTTCTGTGCCACAGATCGGTTGATTTGTCTTTGCTGGCTGCCAGACACACATTTTGCTCTTTGAGTTCTTCAAGGTAGAGCACGTACAGATTCTTCTCTCTATTTGCTTCAAAGATGACTGCTCCATCCTTTAGTATGCTGCATTTTGACTCTTGAAATTTGATTTGATGTCCTCTATCACACAGCTGACTAATACTTATGAGGTTGTGCTTTAAACCTTTGACTAACAGTACATCTTCTATGACTGTTTTTCCTTGCTGTTAACTGATCCCTGCCTACTACAGTTCCTTTTCCATTATCTCCATAAGTGACTGTTCCTTCTTCATCTTGAAGATGGGAGAAAAGCTTCAGGTTTCCTGTCATGTGCCTTGAGCACCCACTATCCAAATACCATTTGGATGCTCGAGGTTAGCCTGAAATAAAGACATCAAGATTTAGGTACCCAAGTTCCTTTGGGTCCTGATGGGTCAGTATCATTATTTTTACTTTTTATTATCCACTTCTTATGTCTTGTTGGACAGGTGGATTTTAAATGTCCTAGCTTATTACAGTGATTACAACATGATGTTATTGTCACTCTACTATGTATTTAAAATTCGCTTTATATGCCACATCTTGTTCTGGAGTGAACTTAGGAGTTGGATATTTTTCTGGATAGATTATTTCTTCTTCATTTCTGGCGGTATGTAACCTAAACCTCGTTTATTCTTACCAGATCTTCTAGCACCTTTTATAATAAGGAATTCTTTCCATTTGTAAACTTTTCTAAGGTGCTTGCTAGTGTATTGTTTTCTTCATTTAATTCATTTACCGTTTTTCTTAAATCATCTGAGCTTTCCTGTTTTTCTAGGTCAATGATTTTCTTTCTTGTCTTTTAAGTTTTCACATAATAGTTCATTTCTTCTCTTAAGCTCAATTATTTTTTTTCTAGTTCTTCATTTTCAGATTTTAAATCTGAGTTGGTATTTTCGAGACATGTGATATTTTTCTTGCTTAGCTTAAGTAGTTTACACACTTCTTTATACTTATCGTAGAGTTCATAAATGCACTTTCCAAATTATCCGAATCTGAGTCATTACAGGAATCGAAAGAGGAATCAGATGTTACCTTATCCTCGGTATTTGCCATAAGAGCCAGGTTGGCTTCTTCTTCTTCACTGCTGGAGCTTGACTCACTGTCTGAGTCGCTGCTGTTGTCCCATGCAGCTGCCATGGCTTTCTTTTTGAATCTTCTGAACTTCTTGGAGCTGTCCTTCTTCTTGTGATCATTTTTCTTTAGCATTGGACAGTCTGCCTTGATATGTCCAGGTTTCTTGCATTCATAGCAAAGTGGCTCATTCCTCTTCTGATCTTTTCCATGGTCTCTTGAGATCTTTGTTTTTCTTGAAGTACCTCCTACCAGACTGGAACTTCTTCTCTTTGCCAAGATTCTCTGCAATCTTCTTGAGAGCATGGCTTCTTCATCATCACTATCTTTGCTATCTTCACTGTTATCTAAGGATTCTTCTGATGAGTCCCCATTAGCTTTAAGCGCATTTGACTGCTTCTTTCTACTGGAGGATTCTCCTAGTCTTTCCATGTTTATTTCATGGGCCATGAGAGACCCGATGAGTTTTTCTACTGACATTCTCTTAAGATCATTAGCTTCTTCGATAGCTGTGACCTTTGCCGTCCATGAAGATGGCAAGGATCTGAGAATCTTCCTTACCATATCTGCATTCTCATATGACTTTCCTAGACTTGCTAGGCCATTAGTGATGTCAGTAAATCTACTAAACATTTGGTAATAGACTCACCTGTTTGCATTTGAAATCTTTCATACTGAGTGACAAGAATGTCGATTCTTGTCTCCTTTACTTTGTCTGTACCTTCATATGTAATCCTTAACTTTTCCCACATTTCCATGGAGGATTTGCATGCTGAAACTCTGTTGAACTCCTTCTTGCTTAGAGCACAACATAGAATGCTCTTAGCTTTACAGTTCAAGGAGATTTTCTTTCTATCTTCATCTGTCCATTGTGCTTTCTCATTTGTGACGACCAGATCACCTTCTTCCACTATTGACCAGATTTGATAATCGTGGCCTTGTAGAAAGTATTCCATCCTGGTCTTCCAATACGTATAATCTTCACCATCGAACAAAGGAGGTCTGTTGACAGACTGACCTTCGAAGTGACCTTGGGCTGCCATGGATCTTTACTCTTCAGATCGTTGGATCTTGTTCTTTGTCGAAGAGACTCGCTCTGATACCACTTGTTGCCCGGTTGGCTAACCCAGAGGGGGGGTGAATGGGTCTTTAAAAATTTATCTGATAAAAACCTGAACTCAAACAAACATAAAGAGTTCTTGAAAGGGATTAGTAATGGTTAGTAGAAACAACAATCACACAAAGAAGACAATCACACAACACACAGATTTATCCTGGTTCGGATCTCCTCTCCTTAGGAGTCCTACGTCCAGTCCCTGAGCAATCCTCAGGATTTCACTAACTGGGGTACAGTCCCCCTATGGACAAAAACAACCACCCCAGCTTAGCTGGTCTTCCTTCACCCCTGAAGGGAACACAACACCCTGGCAACACCAGGTCTTCCTTCACGCACGAAGGAAAAACACCACCCTGGAACCACCAGGTCTTCCTTCACACACGAGGGATAACACAGGAAAATTCTTGAGAGAAAAGACTAGCCCCTAGATCAAGCTTTTACAAAACTCAATCTGAAGCTACAAGCACTGAGAGACGAAGATCTACACAAAGTGCACTCTCTCAGAACTAAACTAGCTCTTCCTTATTTTTCTTCTCACAGCACAGGAGCTAAGAGCCAAGATCGAAAAGACTGAATTTCTGGCTCTAGAGAAAAATTTGAAGACTTGAAAGCTGCAGAGTTCTAGCCGCTCTTCAATATGAATTGAATTTCTCAACAATTGTTTTTCTCCGAGCTTCATCTTGTATTTGTATCTCCGATTTGAATGAGGACAAGGAGATGACCGTTGTCTCACAGCTTTGGTGTACGTTAGACTGAAGGTTTGTGGAAGCTTCCTGTCAACAGTCTTTTGTTCTTTGGAGCACGCAAAGAGATAAGATCTTCTGAGTTTGCTTGTAGTTCCTTCTGTGTCCGTTGTTGTAGGATAGTACATCCTTAGGTTCTGCAAGGTTGAGCTTTAATGGTAGACAGCTATACTATCTCCAGATGTCAATCAACGTCAAAGCAGATAGACACAAATATAGTAGTATACTTTATCGTTCTAAAAGATGCATGCAGAGAACACCAGAATGGAAGATATGTTCTGTGTCCATGCAGAGATACGTTCAGTCTTTATTAAATGCATGGCAGTCAATCAGACGAGATGCGACTTTGACTATTCAACGTAGATTAAATCAAGGAAAAACGTTTAATTAATGGAAACATGACTTATGCAGTCGTGTGAAAATCTGATAGAATCGTTATGATCAAGTTGCTGTAGACTGATAAGAAGTCGTTATGATAACTTATGAATCGTTATCACAACCAAGTCGTTCTATAACAGATGATAAAAGAATCGTTATGAAACATGGCAAGTCGTTGTAACTTTCTAAAGAAATCGTTACGACAACTTATAGAGTCGTTATGACGAGCAAGTCGTTATAACTTCTGAAGAAGTCGTTACGATAACTTACAGAGTCGTTATAATGAGCAAGTCGTTATAACTTCTGAAGAAGTCGTTACGATAACTTACAGAGTCGTTATAATGAGCAAGTCGTGTATACTTCTGAAGAAGTCGTTACGATAACTTACAGAGTCGTTATAATGAGCAAGTCGTTATAACTTCTGAAGAAGTCGTTACGATAACTTACAGAGTCGTTATAATGAGCAAGTCGTTAAAACTCTGAAGAAATTATTTATGGCTCTTCTGAGAAAAGATGTATGTAAGACTTACCACAAATGCTTGACTTTCTTTGGGTAATTCCTGTGCTTTGGCTAGATAAACAAGGTTAGAGAAACTTTTGACAGTGTTTTTGTGTATCACCAAAATAGCAAGTAATTAATTAAAAGTACATGGGGATGGACTGTTCATCACCACTTGTTGTTTTTACCCTTCCTTGGGTAAGTTTTCTAATAATGATCAGTGTGCCGATGGATTGGCTCTGTGGTAGCCAGTCTGTTTCTTTAGTGTGACTTCGATATATCATGATTAAGGGATAAAGGATTAGCTCTTGGTTAGCATCCTGTACCCATAGGGTTTAGAGGCTTGCCAGTGAAATGCTAGTACTTAGGCATGCTTGCCTGGGGGTTTTACAGTTTTAAGTAACCAGCTGTAAGGTGGTGTGCCTAGGAGGCTTGGCCTAGCTTTTCAATTAATTGAAATGGATAATGGTTTTATTGTCACTTCTCTTGTCTTTCCGGATTTGCAGCAACTCGTTAATTACTGTTAGTATTGTTAATTATGCTTTGTTGTGCAGCATAATAGGGTTTGACTTTTCCGGTGTTTTCCAGTGAGACCCGTTGGGGTGAGGTTCTCCTGTGTTGTGTGTGTTTTTTGGTGGTTCCCTACTGAGCCAGTGACTTGTTAAGGCTCCCTCCCTTACAGTTTTTTTCAGGGTTTACCGTTGTGTCGCTTGTGGAGGTGGTTGTGACAGACTTGTACCACAGATTAGTGTTAGTAGAGTTGTGTGGCATGTGTGCTCTCATCGGGTATGCCCCCGATAGTTGCCAAGTAGTTGTATCACCTTTTAATTTAGAACTGTACATAATTTAATGTATATGGGACAATTGGTACATTGTTATATGCAGATAATGAGCACATATCCTTTCTTGTGTCTCTTACTGTTGTGGTTTGTCTTTTATATTCTTCCTGGACACGATACGCGCTAATCCCTTGCGAGACTTTGGTCGTTCGCAGGAGACGATCTAGATATGGACCCTTATGGGAATAAATATCCAGTGCCGTTACATGACTGCTAACAAACGTCTTGATCTTTGAGTTCTTCAGGTAGAGCACATCAGGTTCTTCCCCGTGTTACTTCGAAAATTCTGCTGCTCCATCCTTCAAGATACTGCACTTGGATTCTAAACTTGATCTGATGACCTTTGTCACAAAGCTGGCTGATACTGAAGAGGTTGTGATTCAACAACACACAAAACATCTTCAATATGTTTTCCCTTGTGTGCTAACTGACCCGCTGCCTATCCTGTTCCTTTTCCATTATCCCCATAGGTAACTGTCCTTCTTCAGCTGGAGACAGTGAACAGCTTGGAGTTCCTTGACATATGCCTTGAGCAACTGCTGTCTAGGTACCACTTTGATGCTCGAAGGCTTCCCTGAAATAAAACATTAGCTTTAGGTACCCAAGTTCTTTGGGTCGTGGTTGTCAGTATCATCGTTTTTCTTTTTGATTATCCACCTTTTTCTATTTTTGGACAGTGTAGTCTTGTTGTGACTAGTTTGTTGCAGTGATTGCAGCATGTTTGTTCTAGTTACTTTTCAAGATACTTAAGGTTGCTTTGTATGCTATGTCTTGTTCAGGTACAAATTTTGGAGTTGGATATGTCTTAGGGTATACTTTTGTGTCTTCATTATTTGGGGGTGTATAGCCTAAACCATGTTTTCTTCTTACCTGAACGTCTAGCCCCTTTTATATTAAGGAGTTTTTTACCATTAGTGAATTTTTCTAATGTATTAGACAGTTTTCTCATTTTCTTCTGTTATCTTTTGTGATTTCAATTTTCAACTCGTCTGAACTCTCTTATTTTTCTAGCTTGATTATTTGCTCATTCTTATCTTTTAGATCTCACATAATAATCATTTCTTCTTTTTAGTTCAGTTATTTGCTTCTCTAGTTCTTCATTTTCGGTTTTTAGGTCTGAATTAGTATTTTCTAAACATGCAGTTTTTTCTTACTAGCTTTTAACAGTTTTGATACTTCCCTATATTTACTGTATAGTTCGTTGAAGCTTCTTCTAACTTATCAAAATTAGAATCATTACCTGAATCAAAAGATGAGTCAGAAGTTACCTTTTCTTCAGTATTTGCCATGAGGCAAGTTTGGCTCTTCTTCATCACTGCTTGAGCTTGACTCGCTGTCCGAGTCGCTGCTGTTGCTCCAGGCTGCTGCCATAGCTTTCTTCTTGTGTCTCTTGAATTCTTTGAGCTTTCTTTCTTTTTGAATTCAGGCTTCTTGAACTTTGGACATTCTCCCTTGATTGTCCTAGCTTCTGCATTCATAGCATATGGGCTTGCCCTCTTCTGATCTTTTCCATCTGGTTTCTTAAGTCCTTATTTTTCTTGAAGTGTCTTCTACCAGATTGGAACGTCTTCTTCTTAGCTAGAATGCGCTGCAATCTTCTTGACAGCATGCTTCTTCATCTTCGCAGTTGCTTGAGCTCTCATCTTCTTTTATGACTCTTCTTCTGCTTTCAGAGCATTTGGATGCTTCTTTCTCCTTGAGGACTCTCCCAACCTTTCATGTTGATCTCATGGGCCATAAGGGACCAATGAGCTTCTCCAAAGACATCCTTTTCAGGTCGTTGGCTTCCTCAATGGCTGTTACTTTGGGAGTCCATGTAGATGGAAGAGATCTAAGGATCTTCCTAACACATATCTCCAATTTCCTATGTCTTCCCAAGTCCAGCTAAGCCATTTATAATGTCTGTGAATCTGCTGAACATTTGGGTTATGGACTCTCCTGGCTGCATCTGGAATCTCTAATACTGAGTACCAAATATCTATTCTAGTCTCTTTAACCTTATCAGTGCCCTCATAGGTGATTCTTAATTTCTCCCACATCTCCATTGCGGATTTGCAGGCAGATACACGGTTGTGACTCCTTTTGCTGAGGGCGTAGCACAAAATACTTTTTGCCTTACAGTTGAGAGTTAAGAAATCAAGATGAAAACAAATCGTTATGATCACTTAACGAATCGTTATGAAAGCAAATCGTTTCGCTCACTTAACAAATCGTTGTGACTCTATAGAAATCGATGTATACTTAGACAAATATTGTGCTTTGAACTCACATGTTGTAGTGTGATGAATACTTACTTGATTGGCTTGTTTTCCTTGGTTTATTCCTGTGCTTAGACTTCATAGAAAATATGTTAGTAACCTTTATCATAGTTTTGTTAATCACCAAAATAGATGTGTAATTTATTTAAATTACATGGGGATAACCTGATCATCACCAAGTTCTCTTGGCAGTTAGTGAAATCCCAAAAGGTTACTTGGGGACTGGACGTAGGACTTCCATGTGGGAAGGGCCGAACCATGATAAAATCTCTTGTGCATTTGTGTGATTGTTTCCGCCAAGTTTTCACTTGTTTCACACACACTACACTAAATACTAACAGCTCTATTTAGTGTTATCTGTTTTTAGATAATTTTTAAAAGCGCAAGAAGTCCTATTCACCCCCCCCCCCTCTAGGACATCATTAGTGCCATCTCGATCGAACAAGTGGTATCAGAGAGAGGTCTTCTCAGAAGAATCAAAAGATTAGAGAAGAGATGGCAGCTATGGTCACACTATGAAGGACAGTCTGTTACAAGTCCCCATCTTTGATGGTGAGGATTATCAGTACTGGAAGATGCGAATGGAATGCTTCATCTGAGGAACAAATTTTGATTTGTGGCAAGTAATAGAACAAGGTTATTTTTCTAATACTTGGTGAGAGTACTTCTGCTCTTTCTGTAGCTGATAAAAGAAATATGTCCCTAATTTATAAAGCCAAGAACTATCTATGTTGTGCTCTATCTAAAAGAGAGTTTAATAGATTATCTGCTTGTAGAACTGGTAAGGAAATGTGGGATAAACTACAAGTAACCTATAAAGGAACTGATAGAGTAAAGCAAACTAGAATAGATATTCTTGTCTCCCAGTATGAACAAATCAAAATGCTTCCTAATGAAAACATAACCCAAATGTATAATCTTTTCTCGAATATAATAGTGGTCTCAGTTCACTAGTAAGATTTTTACTAATGAAGAAACAGTAAGAAAAATTCTAAGGTCATTATCATGTCCGGACCCTAAGGTCACTGTTATTGAAGAGGCACATGATCTAACAGAAACTTTCTATTAATATATCAATTGGTTCTTTAATGTCTAATGAAATCATTATGAAAGATTTTCTGAAAGTTCTTCGAAAAAGAAAATGCCAATGCTTTGAAAGCTGCAGATCCTCTTTCCTTGAAGATTCAATAGAGAAATCAAATGACCGTGATGATGAAGCCATGCTGTCAGGAAACTGCAAAGGATTCTTGCTAAAAAGAAGAAGTTTGGTTCAAAGAGATTTTTCAAAAAGGATAAGAAGAAAGAATCAACCTGCTATGAGTGCAATCAACCAAGACATTACAAATCTAAATGTCCTAAGCTCAAATAGAAGATATAGCTGAAAGATCTTAGAAGAAGAAAGGTAAAGAAAGAAAATTTAGAAAATACAAGAAGAAGGCAATGGCCACAACATGGGATAATGAAGAAGCTACAAGTTCAGACTCTTCAAGTTCAGAAGAAGAAGAAGAAGAAGCAAATCTAGCCCTCATGGCAGGACTGGATCAGGTAAATTCTGAAACTTCTTTTACATCATGTTCTGAATCCGATTCTGATAGTCTTGAAGATGCATTTAATGAATTATATGAGATATATAAAACAGTAGTTAAACAGATGAAAATAGTTAAGTTAAACTTACTTACTCAAGAAAAACTAATACCTTTCTAAAAAATGAAGTAGAAAGATTAGGACAAAATCTAAATGAAACTAAAAGATCAAATGAACTACTCTGTGAAGATTTAAAGAATAAAATATTAAAATCATGGAAATTGAATCAAATCTAAAAGAATTGAAAGATGAAGAAAATTAAGAGAAGAAAATAACTACTTAAAAGCTACCATAGATAAAATTACTGACTGTAAAACATCTCTATTTGTAGGACTGAAAGGTGCTCGATCTGGTAAAAAAGAAATATGGAGTAGGATATACACCTCCAAAAAATGAAGCGAATATTATTTATCCTGAAAAATATCCAACTCCTAAATTTGTAAAGGAAAAAGAAATTAAGAATCGTAGAAAGGTAATTCATTATGTTTATAAACAAAAACTGAACTCTAAAAACACTACACATATAAAGAATACATTTGATCTATATTGTAGTCATTGTAACCAACTAGGACACACTGTAAGCACCTACACAACTAGACACTTGCATTAGATTCCTAAGACTAACCATTAAGGACCCAAGAAACTTTGGGTACCAAAAGTTACAAATTAACTTGTTTGCAGGGTCACCTGAGAGCATCCAAATGGTATTTGGATAATGGGTGCTCAAGGCATATGACAGATGACAGAAAGTTATTTACAAGCATTAGAGATGAGATTGGTCAAGTCACTTATGGAGTTAATGGAAAAGACAAGTGTTAGGATGTGGAACGGTAGGAACAAAAGAAAAGGATTTGATAGAAGATGTTATGTATGTAGAAGGATTAAAGCATAATCTCATTAGCATCAGTCAACTGTGTGACAAAGGTCACTTGGTAAGATTTCAGAATGATAAGTGCATTATTCAAAAGGATGGAAAGACAGTTTTTAAAGCACAAAGAGTCAAAAATCTGTACACTCTATAATTAGCAAAATTGAAAGAAGGTAACTTATGTCTTGCAACTATCAAGAGTAAAGAAACTGATCTGTGGCACAGAAGACTAGGACATGCAAGCACATCAGTGATCAAGAAATTAATCAAGCATGATCTAGTTGAAGGTCTTCCAAAGCTCAAACTGAAGAAATCTGGAATCTGTACAGCATGTGCAAAAGGAAAGCAAACCATGACATCATTTCAGCCCAAAATAGTAGTAACAACTTCCAAGCCTTTGGAACTCATTCATATAGATTTATTTGGACCTATAAGAACAATAAGTCTTGGAGGAAATGTTTATGGCTATGTAATTGTAGATGATTATTCAAGGTACACTTGGGTATCCTTTTTGGAAGCCAAATTAGAAACATTTTCAGCTTTTTTGAAGTTTAGTAATTAGTACAGAAGAATAAAAATTTTTAGATAATCATTATTAGATCTGATCATGGTGGGGAATTCAAGAATGAAGAATTTGTAAGGTTCTGTGAAGAAAAAGACATAGAACACAACTTCTTTGCACCAAGAACACCTCAACAGAATGGAGTAGCAGAAAGGAAGAACAAAACACTACTGGACATGGCCAGGACTATGCTTACATAAAAGAATCTACCAAGATATTTCTGGGCAGAAGCAGTCAACACAGCCTGCTACAACATCAACAGAAGTATGATCAGACCAATTTGAAGAAGACACCTTATGAGCTATACAAGGAGAAAAAGTCAAACATCAGTCATCTTCGACCCTTTGGTTGTAAGTGTTTTATTTTGAATAATGGTAAAGATAACTTAGGAAAATTAGATGCTAAAAGTGATGAAGAATTTTTGCTAGGATACATCTCAAAACCTAGAGGATATAAAGTGTTTAATAGAAGAACTTTAACTGTAGAACAAACAGTTCATATTTTATTTGATGAAACTAACCCTTATATTAAGAAAATAGAAGAAGAAGAGGATTTTGTGGAAGATTTGCACAGGGATCTAGAACATACATCTCTTGAAGAAAAAGAGAAAGAAGAAGAGAAGGAAGATCCACCAATTGAAGAACTTCAATAGCAAGAAGAACCACAGGAAGGACTACCTAAGGAATTGAGGTATCACAAAGATCATCCAAGAGAAAATATTATAGATGATCCTCAAGATATGGTAAGAACAAGAGGTATGAACATTCCCTATGATTTCTTTACATTTGTTTCTCTAATTGAGCCTAGGACAATCAATGATGCACTGGCTGATGAATCTTGAATCCTAGCTATGCAAGAGGAACTTAACCAATTCTAACACAACCAAGTTTGGACTCTTGTCTCTAGACCTTTTGACCATCTAGTTATTGGGACCAGATAGGTCTTCAGAAATAAAATAGATGAATCAGGAGTAATCATCAAGAACAAGGCCAAACTGGTAGCACAAGGATACTCCTAAGAGGAAGACATTGATTTTGATGAAACTTATGCTCCAGTTGCTAGATTAGAGGCAATTAGAATTCTATTAGCTTATGCATGTTCTCTTAACATCAATTTATTTCAAATGGATGTTAAAAGTGCTTTTATGAATGGTTTCATAAAAGAAGAAGTTTATGTTGAGCAACCACCTGGTTTTGAGGATACTAAGTATCCAAATCATATTTTTTGTTTAAGGAAATTATTGTATGGTTTGAAACAAGCTCCAAGAGCTTGGTATGAAAGGCTAAGTGCTTATCTTATATCACATGATTTTATAAAAGGTAAAGTAGATAGCACCCTATTTATTAAGAAATTTTCAGAAGGAATCTTGATTGTACAAATATATGTTGATGATATTATTTTTGGTTCTACTAATGAATACTTTGCAAATTCTTTGAAAACCTTATGCAAAGTGAGTTTGAGATGAGCATGATGGGCGAGCTTAACTATTTTCTTGGGTTACGAATCAAGTAGACCAAGGAAGGTACTCACATTTGTCAGACCAAATACATCTCAGATTTGCTATCTAAATATGGTTTTGACAAGTGTAAGCCATTAGGAACACCCATGAGCTCAGGAATTAAGTTAGATAGTGATCCACTTGGCAAGAAAGTAGATCAAAATATCTATAGAGATATGATTGGGTCATTACTCTATCCTACTGCCAGTAGACCAGATATAATGTTCAATGTATGTTTGTGTGATAGATTTCATGTTGATCCTCAAGAATCTCATATTAATGCTGTTAAAATAATCTTTAGATATCTTATAAACACAAGTAAATTGCGTTTATAGTATCCCAGATGTTCTAGGTTCAAATTGATTGGATATAGTGATGTTGACTATGCTGGATGCAAAATAGATAGAAAAAGCACCAGTGATACTTATCAAATTCTTGCAGGATGCTTAATTTCCTGGTCTTCCAAAAAGTAGAATTCAGTAGCCTTGTCCACAACAGAAGCAGAATACATTACAGCTGGAAGTTGCTGCACTCAACTGCTGTGGATTAAATATCAATTGGAAGATTATGGTCGTACTCTTCATGAAATTCCAATGCTATGTGACAACACAAGCGCAATCAACTTGACCAAAAATCCCATCCAATATTCAAGAACCAAGTATATTGAGGTCAGACATCATTTCATCAGGGACCATGTAAGTAATGGAGATATTTTACTTGATCTTATCTCTACAAATAATCAATTAGCTGATATATTCACTAAACCTCTTTCTGAAGATAGATTTACTTCAATAATAAGAGAAATATGTATGTGAAACCCTAATTAAGTTTTTGTATTGTTTCAATTCATTGCAAAATTTTTCAAAGTCCTGGAACTTCCACTGTTCTGAAGTCAGAGTTTAGGCTCTGCGACTCTCACGAAGTCGGAGTCTACTTCGACTCTCATGAAGTCGGACTTGTATACTGCGACTTTTGTAAAGTCGGAGTTTTGTACTTCGACTCTTACGAAGTCGGAGTTTATAAAGTCAGAGTCAATATTTTTTAAAAAAGGGGGGGGGGGCATTTTTTAAAATTTCATTTAAAGTGGAATTAATTATAACGGTTTACTCATTTAATCCCAGCCATTCATCTCCTCATGAATGGATGTTACATATCCTCCTTCTATATTAGGACCTTTCCTTTTTTCTTTCCAAATCACCTGTTTGAACTGTCTCGGACTCTCCTGTCGTCTTCCTCCTGGTTCCCGCGCGTGTTCTTCAACCCAACGGAACCACCTTCGAAGCTTCTATAGATTTTCTTCATCTCTCTGAAGAAAGGTAGGTTCTTTGACTTCTATAGACCATTTCGATATCTCCTTTGTCATCACTCTCAGTCTCCTGTTTCGTTTTTGTCTAGATGGCCTCTTCTAGGGCTCTCGAAAGCACCCTTTTCACCCCTGAACAGTTTCAACGGTTATCTTTAGCCAAGGCCTCTATTCATTCTGGAAAGGTTGTAGATTTTGGTCAGTTAACTGGTAGGCTTGGGTGGGTAGCCGAAACCCTAGATGCCATGGGCTGGTCGAAGCTTTGCTAGATCAGTGAACCAACATTCGAGGCTTCTATGAAAGCATTTTATCTCTCCGTCCAAGTTTGTGCAGATGGGTCAACTACAGGTTCGGTGAAAGGCACAATCATTATAGTTTCTGAGGATTTGTTAGTAGATATCTTGGATTGCCTCAATTCCGATCACAGGATCAGTGAGGTAGTGTCCCTTGAGAAGCAAAGAGTAGGGGTTATTGGAAATTTAGGATCCCTCTCTAAGAAAGGGCTTTTAGTTAATGAGTTGTCTACAGAAAAGAGAATTCTGCACTCTATCATAACCACTATTATCACTCCTAGGGCTGGCACCTATTCCTCAATCACTGCTAGAGATGGGAGTTAGCTATTTTGGGCAGTTCAGAAGCATAGGGTCAACCTGCCCTCCATTATCTTGGAGAGGATGGCAGAGTCTAGGAACTTGTAGGAGTCTCTCCCCTATGGACCCCTGTTGACCCTTATATTCAAGAGGTTTTCAGTTGATTTGAATGATGAGATCTCTGTGGCTGTGAAGGAGAAAATAGGACTTTCAACTCTAAGGAGAAACCACTATAGTTTGGAAAGTAAGGCACAAAACTTTTGGACCAAGGATTATGTGCCAAAGTGCTCACAGAAAGTATTTCCTGATGAGGCACAGAGCTCCTCCTCCATTCCTCCCGTATGGCCTCCACAAATTAGAAGTGAGGAAGTCAGAATAGAAGTACCTTTGGTAGAACAAGAGCAAGTTCAGGCTCCTATCCCATCCCCAGAGCAATATGCACTTGAAGATACCATTAATCAAGTGCTAAGGGATTTGAGGGGCAAGGGAGTGGCTCAGGAAGAGGCTATCCCAAGCATCACTCCAATAGAGCCATCATTTGAAGAAGACCACCATGTCTCTCAACCACATGTTGAGACCCGGCCAAGGTCTCTTGGGGAGACCAGTAGAAATATGGATGATGTGGTAGACTTGGTCATGAAGCAACAAGAAATTTTGACAGTTTTGCAAATGCAAATCCAGCAGAATGATGTCAAGTTTGACTTTATGTCTGAGGAGGTCCAGCAGATGAAGGACCTATTATTACAGTTGGTGTGGCAATAAGGCACAAGTAGGTCTCATGCTCCGCCAATTGTTCAACCAGAGGTGCAACAACTAGAGGAGCAGCAGCAGCAGCCTGAGGAAGAGCTTCCACAGCCTGATAAGCTTACAGAATAGTCTAGTGTCACTACAAGAAAAATGGATTTTTTGACAAAACAATTCCGTCGGAAATTCGCCAGAAATCCGTCAAAAAACGTACCTTCCGACAGCTTTCCGACGAACGACCGTCAGAAACAGTCTGTCGGAAATAAAGCGTCAGAAATTACCGACGGGAAAAAAATCAGTCAGCAATCCGTCGGTATTTGTGATAGAGATATTAGTTGGAAAACTTTGTCGAAAATGCCGACCATTTTATCGACAAAAAAAATCCTTTGGCAACTTCCGACGAATATTTCAATCGGAAACTTCGTCGAAACTTCCGACAGATTCACCGACGAAAAAACCCATCTGTAGTAGGTATCTTCTTATGGAAATATATGTTGGTAAACCGTCAAAAAATCAGACAGTTTTACCGATGAAAAAATTCCGTCGGTAGTCCTGTGTGCCGACGTTATTTCCGACAGATTCTGTCCGTCGAAAAATCCATCAGAAATCCCCCACTAAAATTTTTAAACATAATTAAATAACAATGATAAATTACAAAACCTGCTAAAAACAATGATAAATTATAAAACCTGCTTAAAATAATATTCATACGAACATCCACAGTAAATAACAATAAACATAAATCATCAATCACAACAAATATGAAACATACACAATAATAAGAAATAAAAATCAAGAAAGGTTTGCTGGATCGTCTGCTGTCCCCGCCTCATGATCGCCAGGTGCTAGAGGATCCTATATTATAAAAATATATATTAGAAACATAAATAAAAATTAATATAAAAATATTAATTTTTAAAATTTTAAATTTAAAACATATGAATATTCACTAAGTTTAATTAGAAAATATTTCTGATCCTTTACACTTGAATTTTGTTTTACATTAGTGGTTTGAGCGCCGAACCCAATCCGGGAAGTCGAATAGAATTCCGTCAATTCTCACATGCCACTCTCAGCACCCGGTCATGTCAGAGCGAATGGCACGCCGATCGGATCCCTATTTCTTATTTTCGAACCCCAGGTTGCGTATTCTGATCCTTTACACTTAGGTTTTTTTAAGATTAGTGATTTGAGTGTTGAACCCAAACCGGGATACCCATTAGGATTCCGTCAGTTCCCACACGTCACTCTCACCTACCCGGTCGTGTAGGAGTGAACGACACGCCGATCGAATCCCTATTTCTGATTTTGGACCTCTGGGTTGCGTGTTCTGATCCTTTTCATTTAGTTTTTTTTTATTAGTGATTTGAGCGCCGAACCCAAATCAGGAATCCCATTAGGATTCTGTCAGTTTCCACAAGTCACTCTCACCCACCAGGTCGTGTCGGACTGAACGACACGCCGATCAGATCCCTATTTCTGATTTTGGACCTCCGAGTTGCGTGTTCTGATCCTTTTCATTTAGGTTTTTTTTCTATTAGTGATTTGAGTGCCAAACCCACACCAGGAATTCCATTAGGATTTTGTCAGTTCCCATACGTCACTCTCACCCACCCGGTCATGTCGGAGTGAACGACACGTCGATCGGACCCCTATTTCTAATTTTGGACCTCCTGGTTGCGTGTTTTGATCCTTTTCATTTAGTTTTTTTTTAGATTAGTGATTTGAGCGCCGAACCCAAACCGCGAATCTGATTAGGATTCTGTCAGTTCCCACACGTCACTGTCACCCACCCGGTCGTGTCGGACTGAATGGCACATAGATCGGATCCCTATTTCTAATTTTGGACCCTCGAGTTGCGTGATTTGATCCTTTACACTTAGGTTTTTTTAAGATTAGTGGTTTGAGTGTGGAACCCAAACCAGGAATCCCATTAGCATTCCATCAGTTCCCAAACGTCACTGTCACCCACCTGGTGATGTCGGAGCAAACGGCACGCCGATTGGATACCTATTTTTGAATTTAGACTCTCGGGTTGCGTGTTTTGATCCTTTTCGTTTAGGTTTTTTTTACATTAGTGATTTGAGCGCCAAACCCAAATCGGGAATCCGATTAGGATTCCGTCAAATCCCACACGTCACTCTCACCCACTCGGTTATGTCGGAGTGAACAACATGCCGATCAGATCCCTATTTTTGATTTTGGACCCTCGGATTGCGTGTTCTGATCCTTTTCATTTAGGTTTTTTTTTTTATTAGTGATTTGAGCACCGAACCCAAACCGGGAATCTCATTAGGATTCCCTTAGTTCCCATACGTCACTCTTACCCACCCAGTCGTCTCGGAGAGAATGGCACGCCGATCGGATCCCTATTTCTAATTTTGGACCCCCGGGTTGCGTGTTTTGATCCTTTTCATTTAGGCTCTTTTTAGATTAGTGATTTAAGCGTTGAACCCAAACCGGGATTTCGATTAGGATTCTGTCTGTTCTCACACGTCACTGTCACCCACCCGGTCGTGTCGTAGTGAACGACACGTCGATCAGATCCATATTTCTGATTTTGGACCCCTCGGGTTGCGTGTTTTGATCCTTTACACTTAGGTTTTTTTAGGATTAGTGGTTTGAGTGTCGAACCCAAACCGGAAATCCCATTAGGATTCCATCAGTTCCCACACATCACTGTCACCCACCCGGTCATGTCGAAGCGAACGACACACCGATCGGATCCCTATTTCTGATTTTGGACCTCCGGGTTGCGTGTTTTGATCTTTTACACTAAGGTTTTTTTAAGATTAGTGGTTTGAGTGTCGAACCCAAACAGGGAATCCCATTAGGATTCCGTCAGTTTCCACATTTCACTCTTACCCACCCGGTCGTGTCGGAGTGAACAGCATGCCGATCGGATCCCTATTTCTGATTTTGGACCCCCGGGTTGCTTGTTTTGATCATTTTCATTTAGGTTTTTGTTCATGGATCTTGTTTTTTATATACATATCAGGTGCCATTTTTATCCTTCCATAAGTTGATTTTATAAAGGGACCTTCTTTTTAGGCTTATTAATTTGGATTTCTTTTTTCCTTTTTGAGCTCTTTGGACACCGACTCATAAATTGAGCTGGGTGGCCTTCAGTTGTATGTGAGGATTGATATCAGACATGTCTTCAATGAGTTTTAAGCTATGGGAAGATGGGAAAGTCTTATAATCTTCCGCAGCTTTAGAGAAGTAAGGTGAAAAGTTAAAAACATATTTCAATAATTGAAATATTATTATTTTTCACTCTACTTCTTAAACAAAAAAAAATAATATTTTTCACTCTACTTCTTAAACAATAATTGGGTTTTTTTTTAAGATTAGTGGTTTGTGTGTTTTAACAGTTTTGATTAGTGGTTTCATTTCATTCAAACTATATAAAATTAATAGTAATACTGACCTAAGGGACTTGTTGTGAGAGGCCTGCTCCTCGGATGGCAGCGACCAGCTGCTCGACCTTGGCACCAAGGTGCAGCGGCAGCTGCTACGACAACTCTTCCCAAATGAGGGTTCTAATGTCCTCTTCACCACTGCTGAGCGTCGCAGCAGATGAACTCGCATAGGCCAGAGGAGTGACTGAACTCACATATAAGGACAACACTGGAGTAGTATCCAGGTTGTCCCCAAAGCCATACACTCGGCCCTTCCTCGGCCCTCCCGTTGCGTTGACCTAGGCCTCCGAATCTAAGTCTGGCTGGGGAGTGCCCTCTACATAGCGATCTGCCATCGTCCTGTCATAGGTCTCCTGCAGAATAAATAAAAAAATTATTATTCAAATCATATTTTTTAATATCTAAATTGAATTCAAAAATTATATTTTGACTTACGGCAATCGTGCGAGCACTCTCGCTGACATAGTCATCAGTCCCCTTCTGCTTATGAGTTTGATCAAATAACTTGCGAAATGTAGGGGCACGCTCGAGCTCGTGACGCTTACAATTCAACAAAAGTAGTTAGTTTCACAATAATAATTAATGTATTAAGCAATTGAAAGTTAATATGCTTACCAATTTCTTGCTGTGGGTCGCATAAGATACTGACCCACTAGTATGCACATTCTTCTCCAGATGAGCTACCCGATTGTGTTTAGCCACCTGTGATCTCTCTTGCCATGGTTCAGTAGCCCAACGATGACAAAGGGACTCCCAATAGTCCCTCCTCATCCACACCGGGCCGTAATCCATCCAAGTCGTAGGATCCTGGCTGCCTGTGGTTTTCGCTGCCTTGTCCCGAGCCTCCCACATCGACTTTCTGAAATTAGTCTTGGTAGTAGACTCTAGATGACTCGTGCTCGAGAGAGATCCTCCGATCTTGTGAACATGTACCTCCGCTATTTAGAAATGAAATTACTCAACTTTGTGCACTAACAGAGAGAGATAGTAATTAAAGAAATGACATCAAATCAGTAAAAAATAAATAATACCGTGAACATGTCAAATAACAGATCCCGGACGGACATGGGGAACTCTTTCCATAAGTCCACTGGTCTTGGAATGTGTGCGTGCAGCAACGATGTAATATAGCGAGAAGCAGATCCTAGATCTATCTTCCCTATGCAATTGCATATTAATTGTCTACATGAACTATATAACATAAATAACAAATATAGTAAGTTTGAAGTGATCAAGTTTACCCAGAAATCTAGCATGGCTGGCGTCTAGCTGGCTGAGCCACCTCCTTCGCCGCTGGTTGATGTGTCTCTACCTCTGTTGAAAAAATTAAGTACACTATTATTAAAAAATTGGAAGACAAGAAATGTACTAAAGTATGGAAACATGCATGTACCTGCTGCTGAATGGGATGGGATAGGTGACGCTACTGGGTGAGAGGTGGACTCTGCAAAATTATATGCACGTTAGAAAATATAAAGTTAATATGAACAGTAATATATAGAGTTTTGTGTTTGGGTACATATACATCTGTCTGTCGCCAGGACAACCGGCGTAGTCAGGGAGGCAGACCCTGCAAAATTATATGCATGTTAGAAAATATAAAGTTACTATGAACGGTAATATATAGAGTTTTATGCTTGGGTACATATATATATACTTATCGCTAGGACAACCGGCGTAGTCAGGGAGGCAGACCCTGCTAAATTATATGCACGTTATAAAATATAAAGTTAATATGAACAGTAATATAGAGTTTCGTGTTTGGGTACATATATATATACCTGTCATCAGGACAACCGGCGTAGTCGCCCGGGAGGCGGACCCTGCAAAATTATATGCACGTTAGAAAATATAAAATTAATATACACAATATACTAAAAGAATTGAGTTGAGTACATATATACCTATCGGCGTAGACCCTCGGCCTACAGAAGTAGAGGGTGCACCAGATGAGGTGGACCCCCTCCCACTACGTCCTCCACGCACCATATCTCTATTGAGAACAATAAAGATATAACATGTCATCAGCACTCAAATTTGAAGTAGCTATTTAATGACATATAATTAGCAACAACACTCAGTTCTTACAAAATTTTATAATATTATCTATATTCATCATCAGATGCAGAAGATATGTGTAATTCAGCGTCATCTTCGTCATCCTCTTCGTCCTCATCATCGGTCCACTCTTCCTCCTCATCAGACTCCACCTCCCACTCAACAACATGATCGTCAAGGGCATTTGGGTCAACTTTTTCCTGTTCGTTATCCTTATATAAGCAAATTGGTTCATTTATATCATCTACACTGAACTGCGTAGAAGGAGCGAACTCTCGTGCGTCACTCCGGTCTGATTGGAAAAAATTATCATTAACATCTTCGAGCTCTATATCAGCCGGAAGAAGCTCATACTCAGGGAATAGCCTTGTTTTCACTCTACAAGCAGCCCACCAATCTCCCAATTTGAGGGACAGATAGTTCGTATAATAAACTTGTTAGGCTTGTGCCACCAGAATGAATGGCTCGTACGTACTCAACTTGGACTTATGTTTGACATCGATGATCCCATATGTTGTATCATTACGAATAGAGGTCGGAATGAACCAATGACACTTGAAGAGAAATACATGGTAGCCTTGTCCCAAAAATTGCAGTTCAATGACTTCTTCGAGTATGCCATAATAGTCTACTTCCTTTTTATTGTGGGCACTTCCCTTCACACATACGCCGCTGTTCATCGTAGACTTATTCCATCCATAATCTCTCGTGTGAAATCGATATCCATTCACAATGTAGCCTGGATAGACACGTACAATCTTCGAGGGCTCATAACTGATCTCTTGTACTCTTGAATCAGTAATAAAGCCTTGTTCAACCTATTATTAAAAAAAAAGGGACAGACAATGACAACTATGAACAACTTATTCATAAGAACATAACACTTATGCATCAAAATATTTAGACACTTACTCGATATCTTAACCAAGTAGCAAAAGACTTCTCGCATTCCTTTTCAACCTGCACATCAGTCAGACGTGGATTCCATTGCAGTATGACTGAATGAAACTCTCTGCAATGAAAATGCAACACAACCTCTAAGTTCTGCGATTTGTAAACAAATGAGGTACATACATGAAGACATTAGTGTTGAGAGCTTACTCAATGTAAGGGTCTAGTTCTGCGCAATTCATGAAGATGTAGATCTCCACAGCTACCAACTCTCTGTCTTCGAGTGCGCGAGTAGAAGAATATTCAAACGCTCGTCCGGGACACTTGAATATAGAGAGTTGGTCAGACACATTAGGATCTCCACCATCATCATTACGTGGAGATTGAGTGCGTCGAGTTCGTATTTCCGTGTCAAAGTACATTGAATAAAAGTTCAATATCTCTTCAATAAGGTACACCTAGGTAATGAAGCCCTCAACATGTGCTTTGTTGCGGACCTTCATCTTAAGATCGTGCATGCACCTACGACAACAATTCAAATGAATACATATGAAATATAAAAGATCGTCGTAATGTGAATAAATTGAGACATAGGAATATACGTCTCAAATGGATATGTCTATCAAAATTGTACTGGTCCTCTGACTCTAGCCTCATATGGAAAATTGATGATCAGGTGCTCCATTGAATCAAAGAATGCTGGAGAAAATATATATCTTGTCTAATTTACAGACTGTCTATACTCTATTTTGCTCGATATTTTGCAAGTCATGAAGTCTGAGTTATGATGCATATAAAATCCTAAAGAATTGACTTAACTCAGTCATTGCTCCTCATATCTGCTTCAGCAACAACTCACGAAAAGCAATTGGAATCAATCTTTGCATGAAAACATGACAGTCATGACTCTTCATTCCGTATATTTTCCCCTCGTTGACATTTACACAACGGGCAATATTTGAGACATATCCATCTGGAAATCTCAATTGCCTCAACCATTGACATACTTTCTTAATCTGTCTAGCCCCAAGCACATATGAAGCTTTAGGTTGAACCACTTTTCCTCTTAACATGCTACAATTCTAGTTCTGGACGTCTGTAAAGTACTTTCAAATCTATTCGTGCCTTGACATTATTCTTCGTTTTGCCTTTGACGTCCATAAATGTGTTGAACATATTATCAAAAACATTCTTCTCTATTTGCAAGATGTCTATGTTATACCATATCAAAAGTGTTAATATCATTGAAGAGGAAACAGTTAGGATTATGCAAGAAAGTTCTTTCACGCAAGAAAATCACTAGAGTATCTTTCAAGAGATCAAGATAGCAATGAAAGTGCAAGTACGCAGGACAATGTTGCCCAGCTAGCTAGCCCAGAGGGGGGGGGGTGAATGGGATATTAAAAATATTTAATACTTAAAACCTGTTCACAGAATAGTCACAAAAACACACTTCGCAGATTGTTAGTGTTAGTGAAGGAAAAATCAAACACACAAAAGCAATCACACGACACAGAGAATTATCCTGGTTCGGATCTCCTCTCCTTAGGAGTCCTACGTCTAGTCCCTAAGCAATATCTCAGGATTTCACTAACAAGGGTACAGTCCCCCTTAAGGACACTACATCACCCAACACCCCAGCTGGTCTTCCTTCACACGAAAGGAACAACACCCTGGATACCATCAGGTCTTCCTTCACACAGAAGGGAGCAACACCCTGGATACCACCAGGTCTTCCTTCACACTGAAGGGAACAACACCAGAAGAGTGTTCAGGGATGAATCCCCTAGATCAAACTTATAGAACACTGCTTGATCTGAAGCTAAGAACTGAAAAAGAAAGGATCTACAACAAAGAACTCTTCTCAGAACTAAAGGCTCTCTCACAGATCTACACTTAGCACGGAGAGCAAGAGCTAGAACAAATGGGATTCTTTGCTTCGCTCTTCGGAAAGCTCACAGAAGGTTGTAAACCGTGTATCACAGATGTTGTTCTCGATTCATTTTAATCTGGAGCTTCAGTGTTCTATTTATATCTTCATTTTGAAAATTGAACGTTGAATTGTCCATTGTCTCTACGCTCTGGTATACGTTAGACTCCATGGTCCTGTAGAGCTCTCCGTTCAATGGTCTTCATGTATATACAGAGAGAAGATCTTCTGTAATATCCTTTGGCTTCTATTTTGTCCAACGTTGTATGATGAGTGCTGTCAGAGACCTGCACAAATTATGAGCTTAAACAATAGACAACTAAGTTGTCTCTTGTTGTCAGCCAACGTTAGATTGATTTTATACAGAAACAGAAGTTCCATTCTGTTCTTCCAAAAAGATGTTTACAGAATAAGCATGAGAATGGAAGATATCGTCTGCATGCATGCAGTGAAATGTACTATCGTAATAAATGCACAGCTGTTAGAAAGATATGCATGAAGACTTTTACTTTTCAACGTATTCATAATGTAGCTCGAAAATCAAATCGTTATATTTCACGAAATTGTTATATGCATGACTTATGAAATCGATGTGCAAATGAGTGAATCGTTATGCAATCATAAGTATACATATGTATACACAAATCGTTATATATATTAATAATCCAATCGTTGTAAGCGAATCGTTGAAATGTATCAAATCGTTACAGCGACTAAGTCGTTATGTAACTTGATGAGTCGTTACAGTGACAGAGTCGTTATGTAACTTATCGAATTGTTATGAGAGCAAATCGTTGTGATCACTTAAGAAATCGTTGTGGAACAAATCGTTATGATTACTTAAAGAATCGTTGCGAGAGTAAGTCGTTGTGATCACTTAAGAAATCGTTGTGGAACAAATCGTTATGATTACTTAAGGAATCATTGCGAGAGCAAGTCGTTGTGATCACTTAAGAAATCGATATGAAAACAAATCGTTATGATCACTTAAGGAATCGTTGCGAGAGCAAGTCGTTGTGATTACTTAAGAAATCGATATGAGGCCAAATCATTATGATCACTTAACGAAATCGATGTGAGACCAAATCGTTATACTTAGCAAATCGATGTGAGGGCAAATCGTTGCGATCACTTATCGAGTCGTTATGACCACTAAAGAAATCGTTACGATCACTAAAGAAATCGTTACGAGAGCAAATCGTTACGAATGCTTAACAAATCGATGTGAGGGCAAATCGTTGCGATCACTTATCGAGTCGTTATGACCACTAAAGAAATCGTTACGATCACTAAAGAAATCGTTACGAGGGTCAATTGTTACGAATGCTTAACAAATTGATGTGAGGGCAAATCATTGCGATCACTTAACGAATCGTTGTAGCTTTGATGAAATCGTTATGACTTACAGAGAATCGATGTGGACTTAGATAAATATTGATGCTTTGAACTCTCATTGTTGTAGTATGATGAATACTTACTTGATTGGCTTGTTTTCCCTTGGTTTATTTCCTGTGTTTAGACTTCATAGAAAGTATGTTAGTAACCTTTATCATAGTTTTGTTAATCACCAAAATAGATGTGTAATTTATTTAAATTACATGGGGATAACCTGATCATCAATCTCCCCCTTTTTGGTGATGAAAAAACTTAACAATAAGCACACATTATCGGAAATAATTCTAAGTATGATTGTGGAAATAATATAAGGAATGTATTTCAGAAATGCAATATTTCTCCCCCTTTTTGTCATTTAAGCAAAAGGATCAAATGCTAGAGACAAAGAAGAAGAGAAAAGATAAATGAGAGAGCAAAAAAAATGATTGTATTAGTCTTGAAGGGGTATAGGGAGATAGAAATTTGGAGAAAGAAGAGAGGCATGCCGGGAAATAAGTTCCCAAGCCTTAATCTCCTGTTCTTCAAAAACTTGTTGGAAGATGCCAGAATCTATAGTAAAGGATACACCCATCCCAGGACACATGCGCTCAATGTAAAGCTGTCATTGCTCTTCTAAGAAATGCACATATTGATCCTTATCAAGGGTGAACCGGAAATGGCTGGACTTCCCAAAACTAGCACGCTGAAGGAAGTGAGCAATGGTAATAGGATAGAAGAGCTGATGATCCTTCAAGTCTTTTAGCAAGGAAATAAAAGTGGAGTACGGCGCAGCCCATTGCACAAATAGTTCCTGAACTGGATTGATGGAATTCAAGTCCAGGAAAGCTTCAGCAGAGAGAGGTGGCTTGCCTGCTCGAACCAAGGAGCTGTTCAAGGATTTCAACTGGAGAGCAGATTGATTGTAGTGCTTCTCCCAATCTGTGGGAGAGAGCTTTTCACATTCAGATATCAAAGGAGCAAGTACGGCAGAAGAGATGTGGCCCAGATGATATTCGCGAAAGATAAACCTCTGAAAGGAGGGAAGGCGACCCTGCTGAGCTGAGATTCTCCCCATGACTCGTGCAAATCTTTCAAAGGCATGAGAGCCAACAGAGGAATCCAAAACCAAGGAGTGTAGCTTCGGAATAAATACTACTTCAGGCATCTTCAGAGTGGTGAAGTCCACAGTGAAGGGACAATTAATGGGACCTTCAGATCGAAGAGTAGCAAGAGCCCCATGGAATTGGCCAAACTGAACTTCAGGTTGCTTGCACAAATAACAAAAATAATTGAAAATCTGGAAGCACCTGGTCATTCTGATTTCTTTGAGAATATTGAAAGGGCCCCAAAGTGCTTGATGATGAAAGACAAACCATTCAGAAAGGGTGACATGATGATCCTGTCGAGAGGTGCTGTCTAATCTGGCAAGAAGATACTTGCTGTAGAGAGACTTATGCCCTTTGGCCCACTGAGCTTCAGTCTTGCATTCAGCCAATTGGAAGATTTTGAGTTGGTCGACTTTGGAAAGGTGGCAGTAGGGATGTATAATGTTAAGGTGATCAATAAGATTGAGAAAAGGAATACCAAAAAGGTTGGTGAGAATACATTTTTGGAGATATTCACAGTAAATTGGTCTCCTTTTATTTTCAACTGAGAGGGAGTACCAAAGAGGAGGAAACATGGGTTCAGAGGAAAGAGCAAGAGTTTTTGAAATTTTCCTCTTTTTAGAAACATGACTAGAAGAATTAGTCCTGTGAACATGTGAAGCAACTGCCAGGATTGAGATGAGTGTGGTGCGTTCCAACTCATCCTCAAATTTATTTTGAAAAATACTGGCATGTTGTGGATTAGTAGGAGTAATTGTAACAGATGTAGATGGAGTAGGAGGATGAAGAAATGATTTTGGAGAAAGAATAGTGGATGCCCCGGCTGATGAGGGACCAGAGGAGGAAGAGGCTCCAGCTGATGAAGAAACTGGAGGATCAATAACGGGAGGAGAGGGAGAAACAGATGTGGAAATGGTAGTAGGCATGATAGGAGACAAATGAGGTTCAGAGGGAAAAGGTGCTGGAGATGAGATGGTTCTTGGTACAGGTTGTTTGAAGGTAGGTGGAGCTGGAGGTGCTGTAGAAGAAGATGGTGGTGAAGAAGGGGCTGGTGTTGCAAGGGATGAAGGCTCAGGGGCTTCAGGAGCAGCTGCTAGCTCTTCTACACTTGACTGCACATCCTCGGAGACCACTGACCTTGTTGGCCCTGAAACAACCTTGACTGGCCCGGATGGCCCTGCTGGTTCCTTCTGAACTGCCTGAGGCCCGGTTGGCCCTGCTGGTTCTACCACAATTTTCCTTGATGGCTGATCTTCTACTATACCAGATGGCCCTGATGGCCTGGCCTCTTCTTCTTGCTGCCTAGCCTGAGAAGGCCCTGAACTGCTGACTGGATTAGCAGGAGGGGGAATAGGAGGGGCAGAGGAGGATTGCTCCCTTGAGGAGATGAGCTTCTTGACACTGTCGAACTCACCTTTTATCCATCGACATAATTGTTTGAACATTTTAAAATCATCTCTTAAGCTGTGCACTTCACTGGACAAAGTTCCAATTTCATTAGCTGCAGAAGTTTGGCTGATAGAGATGGACTGAATATCTGATTGCATAGATGTGATGGCTCTGCCTTGCTCATTTAACCTTCTGATGACAGGCTTGAAATTGACCTTCAACTGTTTCTTCTTTGGCTTCCCATGAGCTACTCTTTTCCTTTTGCTATGTGCCCTTGCAATGGGCTCCTCGAATTCAACATGCTCTTCATTATCCATGGGGACACTTTCAGTGTGCTCCCCCTGAGGAGCTGCCTCCTCATCAATAGATTGCTCCCCCTCAATAGGAGCATCTTCCACTAATATTTTCTCATGAGCAACTCCTTGCTCCCCCTGACTAGGAGCTTCCTTCATGAAGATCTCATCTGTGTGGCCTGGTGCCACAACTTCTGGAGCTACTGAGTCACTGAACCTTTCAGGCTCCCCTTGAGTGCTAGAGATGGATTCCAGCACATCTCTAAGAATGGATGCCACAATAGTGGTGGGATTTAGATTTTCAGAGGTTCCCACAACTGGAAAAATATTCTCTGGAGAAATTTCTTCAATTAGGCTGCCAATGGCCACGGATTCTTTTGCTCTGGCCTCTGCTGCCGCTGATGCTTCTTCAGATAGAGCTGCTGCTCTTTCTGCTGGTGTTGCTACCTGGACTGCTGCCACTGGAGCTTCTGCCTGTACTGATTCCTCTCGAACCACTACAGACTCTGAACTGAGACTTTCTTGATGTTCTTCTTGGACAACAGGTACCTCTGCTGCTGATTCTTCTTGAGCTATTTGGGCTGCAGCCTCTCCTACCTCTTTCTGGACTTCTTGGGCTTCGCCAATTATGGCCTCACCTTCAGCCACAGAAGTTTTGTTCCATACACCATTTACCACAGAAAATCCGCTTTTCCTTAGATTTCTGCTGCGGATAGCTTGCCCCATCTTCTCTACTACTGCTCCAGATAAATTTAAGCCAAAATGCTTGAATATTTTGGTGAGCAGATGGGCATATGGCAGAGACACATTTAGTTTGCTCTTTGTGTCCCATATCTGAGCATGGGCAAACTTCATTCGCTCCAAAATAACTTCAGCCATGTTTATCTCCTTGTTCTGGATGGCCCAGAACATCATGTCCGAATCTGCCTTGGTGCACGTGGAGAATGTAGCACTTCTTGGAACCAAAATTTCACAGACTATAAAGTGCAATAGACGGTTGAATGCATTCATATGATTAATATCGAGTTTTCCATCCTTCAACCGAAATTCGGGACCTACAATCCCTAGTCCCTTTGCTTGGGTATCCACAGTGTGAATACCACAGTGACCAGTGGTGCAAACACCAAATAAAGACCTCAAAAGTTCATGGTCGATTCTAATCTGGGTACCTTTGACAGATGACGTCAAGGACCCATCCGCCTCAGTTCTTAAGCAAACATAGAACGCCTTCACCAAGTCTGGATAGCTTACCTCTGAGAAGGTTGCAATCTCTATCCAATTCATCCTTTCCATAGCTGCCACGATGCTGTGCATCCCATTCTTTTCCAGGTCTGCAATATCCACTGCCTTGTTTCCATAGAGTTTCGTCTTCACAAAGGTGAACCTTTCTTGCTGCTCTGCTGTGAGGAACTCGGCTCCACAGCCCCCCGACGCTGCCGGAAACAACAGGTGCGGCCATGGAATTTGATGGGGAAAAGTTTCTGAAGGGTTGGGGTGAGGAGAGGAGCAGAAACCCCAACGAAATTTCTCGCGGGAAGCAGTTTTGGATCTTTGAAAGTTCAGAGAGTCGGTGCCGGAGTCGATAGGGTATCGCCTCAGGCAGGAGGAAGGGGGTGAAATAGGGATGTGAATCGTTACCACATAGATTTCGGATATATCAAAGAAATAATGACTTTTTCAAAACAGGAGCCTCCTTTCTGGCAGAAAACGACAAAATGACTGATTCGACAGGAATAAATGCTTGTGAGATATCGAATCGCCAGAAATAAAAAGGATTTTGTGAAAATTTGTTTAAATTCATGGAGGGAAAATAATTATCATCTGATAATTTATATTTCAATTTTATACAGATAAATTTTTCACAAGTTGCACATGTCTAATTCTCTTCTAAGAGATGTAAACCTCTCTTCAGGTAAGGCCTTTGTGAAGATATCTACTAACTGATTATTTGTTTTAATAAAGGAAATATCTATGTTCCCATTAGCTACATGATCACGAATAAAATGGTATCTAACCTCAATGTGTTTTGTCCTTGAATGTTGTACTGGATTCTTGGTGAGCTTTATAGCACTGGTGTTGTCGCACAACAGGGGAATTGTCTTGATATGTAGCCCATAATCCTCAAGTTGCTGTTTGATCCATAGAAGTTGTGTACAACAGCTTCCAGCAGCCACATACTCAACTTCAGCTGTAGACAGTGCTACTGAATTTTGCTTCTTTGAGGACCATGATATCAGACATCCTGCAAGAAATTGACAACAACCACTGGTGCTTTTTCTATCTATTTTACATCAAGCGTAGTCAGCATCAGAGTATCCTACTAAATTAATTTCACATGATTTTGGATACCAAAGACCTAAATCATGAATTGTAACTAAGTACCTAAAAATTCTTTTAACATTAATTAAATGAGACCCTTTAGGATTTGCTTGGTATCTAGCACACATGCATACACTGAATAAAATATCAGGTCTGCTTGCCGTTAGGTAAAGTAATGAACCTATCATACCTCTGTAGATCTTGATCTACTTTCTTACCATCCTTGTCACTGTCCATCTTTGTTGATGTGCTCATAGGTGTTGACAGTGGCTTGGCATTATCGAATCCGAACTTCTTCAAGAGTTCTTTGGTGTACTTAGCTTGACAGATGTGGATGCCTTCCTTTCCTTGTTTGATTTGCAGTCCAAGGAAGTAGTTAAGCTCCCCCATCATGCTCATTTCGAATTCTCCCTGCATGAGCTTCTCAAAATACTTGCAAAGAGATTTGTCAGAAGAACCAAATATTATATCATCAACATATATTTGAACAAGCAGAATATGTTTGACCTTAGATTTGACAAATAATGTACTATCTACTTGACCTCTAGTGAAACCATGGTCTAGTAGAAATGAGCTAAGCCTTTCATACCAGGCCCTAGGCGCTTGTTTTAAGCCATATAAAGCTTTGTGCAACTTAAAAACATGGTTGGAAAAATCAACATCATCAAAATCTGGAGGTTGTTCTACATAAACTTCCTCCTTAATAAAACTATTTAGAAAAGCAGACTTCACATCCATTTGAAATAAATTTAAATCTAATGCAGATGCATATGCAAGTAAAATTCTAATAGCCTCAAGTCTAGCTACATGTGCATAGGTTTCATCAAAATCTATGCCTTCCTCTTGGGAACAGCCTTGAGCTACCAATCTGGCCATGTTTCTTAAGATCACACAAGCTTCATCCAATTTATTTCTGAACACCCATTTGGTGCCAATCACTGGATGATCTGATGGTCTAGGAACAAGTGACCATACATGGTTTCTCTTGAACTGATTCAGTTCATCTTGCATGGCTAAAATCCAAGATTCATCAATAAGAGCTTCATTGACTGTCCTAGGCTCTATTTGAGAACCAAAAGCTAGATAATCACATGGAATAACATTACCTCTCGTTCTTACCCCTACAGATGGATCACCAATAATGTTTTTAGGTGGGTGATCTTTCTTGTGTCTCCATTCTTTTGGAAGATTTTGATGAGAGATATCCCTTTGTTGCAGGTCCTCCAGAGGTGGATCTTCCTTGTCCTAAATTGAAGTAATCTTTAGTTTTTTGGACAATTCATCTACATCATCATTGTCACTATCTTCTTCCTTTCTCAAGGAAGGGTTAGTTTCATCAAAAATAACATGTACTGACTGCTCAATTAATAAAGTGCGCTTATTAAACACTCTATATCCTTTAGGTTTAGAAGCATACCCCATGAAGATGACTTCGTCTGATTTGGCATCTAACTTACCAATGTCTCTTTTGCCGTTGTTGTGGATGAAGCATGGACATCCGAATATCCTGAAGTGACTAACCTTCGGCTTCTTTCCCTTATACAATTCATAGGCTGTTTTCCTTATTATGGGCCTGATCATTACTCTGTTAATGATGTAACTTTCTATGCTAACTGCTTCAGCCCAAAAATATCTTGGCAGATCATATTGTGACAGCATTGATCTTGCCATGTCCAACAGGGTTTTGTTCTTCCTCTCAGCAACTCCATTTTGCTGTGGTGTCCTTGGTGCTGAGAAATTATGCTCTATGCCTTGATCATCACAGAAATTTGTAAATCTTTCATTTTGGAATTCTCCTCCATGGTCTGATCGGATTTCAACAATGCTAAACTTCTTGTCTTTCTGTATCTTCTTACTGAAGCTTACAAAGTACTCAAAAGTGTCATCTTTATGCTCCAGGAATGATACCCATGTGAATCTGGAGTAATCATCTACTATAACAAATCCATATTGCTTTCCTCCTAGACTGGTGGTCCTCATTGGCCCAAATAAGTCCATGTGAAGGAGTTCTAAGGGTTTAGAGGTGGTTACCACAGTCTTCGACTTGAAGGAACTCTTGATATGCTTTCCTTTCGCACATGGTCTGCAGACACCATTTATTTTTGTGCTTACTTTTGGTAGACCTTCCAACAGGCTTCCCTTGATCAACTTTCTCATGCCATCCAAACTACAGTGCCCCAATCTTCTGTGCCACAGCTCGGTTGACTGTTCTTTGCTTACTGCTAAGCAGATATCTTGATCTTTCAGTTCTTCAAGATAAAGCACATATAGGTTCTTTTCTCTGTTGGCTTCAAATATGACTGCTCCATCCTTCATGATACTACACTTGGATTCTTGAAATCTGATCTGATGTCCCTTGTCGCATAGCTGGCTGATGCTGATGAGATTGTGCTTCAATCCTCTAACACATAGGACATCTTCAATAACTGTTTTGCCTTTGTTGCTTACTGATCTGCTGCCTATCACAGTCCATTTTCCATTATCTCCATAGGTGACTGTGCCTTCTTCATCTTCTAAATGAGTAAACAGCCTTCTGTTTCCTGACATATGCCTTGAGCATCCGCTATCCAAGTACCACTTAGATGCCCGAGGGTTTTTCTGAAATGAAAACATCAAGCTTTAGATACCCAAGTTCTTTTGGGTCCTGGTTGGTTAGTGTCATCAATTTTCCTTTTTATTATCCATCTTTTATATTTAGTTGGACATGATATCTTGGTGTGTCCTAGCTTGTTGCAGTGACTGCAACATGTTGTTTTAGTTACCTTTTCATATGGAACATATTTACGGTTTGATTTATATGAAGTATCTTGTTTAGGTACGAATTTTGGAGTTGGATATGTTTTAAGGTATACTGTTGTGTCTTCATTATCTGGGGGTATGTAACCTACTCCATGCTTCTTTTTACCTAACCGTCTAGCACCTTTTAATATTAAGAAATTTTTACCATTAATAAATTTTTCTAACGTACTTGATAATTTTTCATTTTCTTCTATTAGCATTTTAATTTTATTTTTTAATCCATCTACTGTCTCTTGTTTTTCTAGTTTGATTATTTGTTCATTTTTATCTTTCAGATCTTTGCATAATAAATCATTTCTTCTTTTGAGTTCAGAGATTTGTTTCTGTATTTGTTCATTTTCTGATTTTAAGTCTGAGTTTGTATTCTCTAGACATGCGATATTTTTCTTACTGGCTTTTAGTTGTTTGGATACTTCTCTATATTTACCATACAGTTTGTTAAATGCTTATTCTAAATTATCTGAATCAGAATCATTACAGGAATCAAAGGAAGAGTTAGAGGTTACCTTTTCTTCTGTGTTGGCCATGAATGCTAGGTTGGCCTTTTCCTCCTCTTCTTCACTAGAGGTGGACTCACTGTTAGAGTCACTGCTATTGCTCCAAGTTGCTGCCATTGCTTTCTTCTTGTATCTCTTGAACTTCTTGGAACTGTCTTTCTTCTTGAATTCAGGTTTCTTGAGCTTCGGACATTCTGCTTTGATATTTCTGGGCTTCTTACATTCATAGCATATGGGCTCAGTTCTCTTCAGATTTTTTTCCTTCTGGCTTCCTGAAATCCTTGTTCTTCTTGAAATATCTCCTCCCAAACTGATACATTTTCTTCTTCTTGGCTAATACACGTTGCAGTCTTCTAGACAACATTGCTTCTTCATCTTCGCTATTACTTATGCTTTCATTTTCATCTGAAGATTCTTCTGATCCGTCCTCTTCAGCCTTGAGAGCATTGGAGTGCTTCTTTTAGCTAGAAGATTATCCTAATCTTTCCATGTTAATCTCATGGGCCATAAGGGATCCAATGAGTTTCTCTAAAGACATTCTCTTCAAATCATTTGCTTCCTCTATTGCTGTCACTTTGGGAGTCCAAGAGGATGGTAGGGATCTGAGGATTTTCCTTACCATGTCTCCCATCTCATAGCTTTTTCCTAATCCAGCTAACCCGTTGGTGATGTCGGTAAATTGCTAAACATTTGTGTAATAGATTCTCCTGACTGCATCTGAAATCTCTCATACTGTGTTACCAGAATATCTATTCTGGTTTCTTTTACTTTGTCAGTACCTTCGTATGTGATTCTTAGCTTCTCCCACATCTCCATCGTTGATTTGCAGGCTGAAACTCTATTGAATTCTTTCTTGCTAAGTGCACAACATAATATGCTCTTAGCTTTGCAGTTGAGAGATATCTTATTTTTATCATCTTCTGTCCAGTTGTCTCTATTGTTTAGAAGAACTAGATCTCCTTCTTCCACCATGGACCATATTTGAAAATCAAATCCTTGTAGGAAGTATTCCATTCTTGTTTTCCAATAGGTGCATTCTTCTCCATCGAACAGTGGTGGCCTGTTGACTGACTGACCTTCGGAGTGACCTTGGGCTGCCATTTGATCTTTACTCTTCAGATCGTTGGATCTTCTTCTTTGTCGAAGAGACTCGCTCTGATACCACTTGTTGCCCAGCTAGCTAGCCCAGAGGGGGGGGGTGAATAGGATATTAAAAATATTTAATACTTAAAACATGTTCACAGAATAGTCACAAAAACACACTTCGTAGATTGTTAGTGAAGGATAAATCGAACACACAAAAGCAATCACACGTCACAGAGAATTATCCTGGTTCGGATCTCCTCTCCTTAGGAGTCCTACGTCCAGTCCCTGAGCAATATCTCAGGATTTCACTAACAAGGGTACAGTCCCCCTTAAGGACACTACAGCACCCAGCACCCCAGCTGGTCTTCCTTCACACGAAGGGAACAACACCCTGGATACCACAAGGTCTTCCTTCACACAGAAGGGAGCAACACCCTGGATACCACCAGGTCTTCCTTCACACTGAAGGGAACAACACCAGAAGAGTGTTCAAGGATGAATCCCCGAGATCAAGCTTATAGAACACTGATTGACTTGAAGCTAAGAACTGAGAAAGAAAGGATCTACAACAAAGAAATCTTCTTAGAACTAAAGGCTCTCTCACAGATCTACACTTAGCATAGAGAGCAAGAGCTAGAACAGATGGGATTCTTTGCTTCGCTCTTCGGAAAGCTCACAGAAGGTTGTAAACCGTGTATCACATATGTTGTTCTCGATTCATTTTAATCTGGAGCTTCAGTCTTCTATTTATATCTTCATTTTGAAAATTGAACGTTGAAGTGTCCGTTGTCTCTACGCTCTGGTATACGTTAGACTGCATGGTCCTGTAGAGCTCTCGTTCAACGGTCTTCATGTATGTACAGAGAGAAGATCTTCTGTAATATCCTTTGTCTTCTATTTTCTCCAACGTTTTATGACGAGTGCTGTCAGAGACCTGCATGAATTATGAGCTTAAACAATAGACAGCTAAGTTGTCTCTTGTTGTCAGTCAACGTTAGATTGATTTTATACAGAAACGGAAGTTCCATTCTGTTCTTCCAAAAAGATGTTTACAGAATAAGCATGAGAATGGAAGATATCGTCTACATGCATGCAGTGATACGTACTATCGTAATAAATGCACATCTGTCAGAAAGATATGCGTGAAGACTTTGACTTTTCAACGTATTCATAATTTAGCTCGAAAATCAAATCGTTATATTTCACGAAATCGTTATATGCATGACTTATGAAATCGATGTGCAAATGAGTGAATCGTTATACAATCATAAGTATACAAATGTGTATACAAATAGTTATATATATTAATAATCCAATCGTTGTAAGCGAATCGTTGAAATGTATCAAATCGTTACAGCGACTAAGTCGTTATGTAACTTGATGAGCCGTTACAGTGACAGAGTCGTTATGTAACTTATCGAACTGTTATGAGAGCAAATCGTTGTGATCACTTAAGAAATCATTGTGGAACAAATCGGTATGATTACTTAAGGAATCGTTGCGAGAGCAAGTCGTTGTGATCACTTAAGAAATCGTTGTGGAACAAATCGTTATGATTACTTAAGGAATCATTGCGAGAGCAAGTCGTTGTGATCACTTAAGAAATCGTTGTGGAACAAATCGTTATGATTACTTAAGGAATCGTTGCGAGAGTAAGTCGTTGTGATCACTTAAGAAATCGATATGAAAATAAATCGTTATGATCACTTAAGGAATCGTTGCGAGAGCAAGTCATTGTGATTACATAAGAAATCGATATGAGACCAAATCGTTATGATCACTTAATGAAATCGATTTGAGACCAAATCGTTATACTTAGCAAATCGATGTGAGGGCAAATCGTTGCGATCACTTATTAAGTCGTTATGACCACTAAAGAAATTGTTACGATCACTAAATAAATCGTTACGAGGGCAAATCGTTACGAATGCTTAACAAATCGATGTGAGGGCAAATCATTGCGATCACTTATCGAGTCGTTATGACCACTAAAGAAATCGTTACGATCACTAAAGAAATCGTTACGAGGGCAAATCGTTACGAATGCTTAACAAATCGATGTGAGGGAAAATCGTTGCGATCACTTAACGAATCGTTGTAGCTTTGATGAAATCGTTATGACTTACAGAGAATCGATGTGGACTTAGACAAATATTGATGCTTTGAACTCTCACTGTTGTAGTGTGATGAATACTTACTTGATTGGCTTGTTTTCCCTTGGTTTATTTCCTGTGTTTAGACTTCATAGAAAGTATGTTAGTAACCTTTATCATTGTTTTGTTAATCACCAAAATAGATGTATAATTTATTTAAATTACATGGGGATAACCTGATCAATAGACAATTCACCAGAAAGCATTTTGAGTAACTTATTCTGGGCACTCCACAAGAATGTACTTTTCATATCATGCAGGGTCTACTAGTGCCTCAAGCAAGTACGTCCCTCTACCACTCAGGTTAAGGACCAGCATGCAGTAGTGTGTAACAAGTCAAGTCAAGCAAGTATATCACATGTAACAAGTACGTGTCATGCCAAGCACCAATCATGATTCCACACCACTCCAGGCACACGACTTTGTTAGGGGATCAGCCTAACAATCAACTCCTTGGGTAACGAACATCTTTGGGAAACTGAGCAATCAACACCTTGGGGTAAACAAGACTTTGTCAGGGGCGAATCTGACAATCACACCCATAAGTAACAGAAGTTTTCCAGAATCTCCAGGACCAGATACGGGCCCTCAGTTAGGTTCGTATTGCGCAACACTTGCATCTGTCCCAATGAGTCCGTCGACTCATGGGTGACAAGAACGATTTTTGAGTCCATGACTCCAATATCATTAATGTACTTCAAGAACGTATCACAAGAAGGCAATGTGTGTCAATAAGGATGGACTGGTCAAGAGAGTTCAAGACTATCATGTCAAGGACAAAGATTCAGGATCACGATTGTAAAGAGAGTGATCAGACGTAATTTAAGTTTAACAATCCACTAATGTCTTTGTCATTCAATTTGGACTAATGCCGAGAGAGTAATATGAGAAAGAAAAGTGCACACTATCTCTTGGGAACTTCAATGGTACAACCAGCTCGGTCTCCATAAGAGAATCCACGAAGTACGGAGACTTACGGAGATCTTAACAAAAGGTTTCCTAGTCTGCCAGAATGGAATGTTCAACAGAGAGGTTCCAATTTATCAAGAAGGGGTTGCCTAACTTGTGCAAGTGTACAAGTGTAACGTGTATCGAAAACTTGCCAAATCAAATGTGATATAAAACAACAAGGGAATTATGACAAACATGGGAAGAAACTAATAAGACAATTTTAAAATCATGAAAGTCCAAATAAAGCAAGACCATTATGTAACATGTAGAATAAATTAAACGGTATGCATGGTTAAGGTAAGGTTCTCTACATGCCATTATCACCAAGCCAATTTTCATTCAAGTTTAAGTTATCATTTTAACCATAAACTGAGCATAAGATGATGAATAAGATCAATCACATGGTAACAGAAACTTGATCATATCATTAAGAATATTAGAATAAGATTTCAAGTTATTAATGTCTTTACAAATGGGTTAAACAAATTTTATATTGCTGGAAGTATGAAAATCATGCTTAATAAAACTTAATAGAACTTAATCAAGCTTAATCATGGCTTAATCATACTTTATGAAACTTAATAAAGGTTAATTAGGGAATAAAAAGACTTAATTAGAGTTAATTAGGACTTAATCAAACTTAATTAAACTTAATTAGGACTTATTAAAGCTTAATCAAACTTAATCAAGCTTAATTGGAGCTTAATCAGACTTAGTTAGGTCTTAATAACACTTAATCAAGCTTAATCACACTTTAATAGACTTAATCTGGCTTAATCATACTAAAGCAATGCTTAATCAAGCTAAACTAGGGTTAAACAGGCTTAAATAGTACTTAATCAGGTTTATATAGAACTTAATCTGACTTAAAAATGAACTGGATAACCTGTTCCACTAAATAAATGACTTACAAGGACTTCTATGCAAAAGATCAATAAAAAAAACACTAAAACAAAGGGGTATATGGCTCAAAGGGGAGCTCGATCTAGTGTGCCAGGGAAAAGAGGACAGACTAAAGGTACACACCTGGTTCACTGTGCCAATCAAGACAGGCAGCACAGAAGGGTGCTCTGCTGTAGCAACCTGAATTTTTAAGAAAAATAAAAATTTAAATAAAGAATTAAAACCTAGCTAAATAGATATTTAAATGAAAAAAGCATTAAATAAAACCCATTAAATGGAAAAGAGTAATGGGCTTTGCTTAATGGACCCTCTAGAATTTATTGGGTCAAAATATGAATTTACAAAGGGAGAATAATAAGAAAATACCCTAAATTCAGAGTTTAATTATCTCATAATTGGAAAGGGGTTATTAAAGCAATAAAAGTGGCAATTAAGTTGGAATTGGATTCCTAAACCTACCCCATATAGTCTAGCACGAATTTAGATACTATCCTAACCCAATTAGAGGTTGGAAAGCAAGAGAGGAAATGTGGAGTTAGGAAGTCTCGTAATTAAGAGGAATTTGAGTAGTAGTAGGAATATGAACTTTTATTTATATAAATACATCTCATAAACCCTCTTGGCCAACCCTAGCTCGTTGCCAAAGGTTGTTGGACGTGGAGAAGAGGCCAAAGAGGAGAAGATCTCGTGGGAAGAAGGAGTTCTTGGAGCTTCTTCCTTCGTTCTTGGAGTTCTAAGCCCTGGAAGATAAATCAAGTCAAAGGTAGGCATTCTCACGAGCAAAATTCAATTAATCTCGTCTGTAGGTAGTTCCAACCACCAGGAACAATAGCCCTCTTGTTTCATGATTTTTCCTCGAGCCAATATTTTGTTCTTGATTTTTGAAGTTCTGTAAACATGATAACCCCGATACATCATGTTTAATTCTTATCTCCTTGTACACTTGATCCCATGCTACAAAATTTTATTGTAAATACTTGATCTTGTTAGGGATCTTTTGACCCCAAAAGCCCTAATTTTTGTTGAGCATGTTACTTGAATTGAATCCATCTTGCTCCCTGTGTCGTGTTCTATGTTACTCATTCTTGTTCGTTCTCAAACCATGTTCAAACCCTGCTCTCTCTCTAATTCCTAATTACTGGAAGTACTCTCGCATGTCTAGTTCCATTTGCCACTGATTTCGTGATTTTTCATCATGTATATAATTAGTTATGATTTTCTAAACGACCCTATATCAAAATTTGAATGTTCTGGTCCGCAATCCAATGTCTGGTCTGACTCCTGTCAGAGTCAGGCGCAGACCGCCAGATCGCGACTGCCCGATATGTCGCCTTCTGGGGTCCGATTGCGACAGCCTACCCGTCGCGACCAAGAAGGCGACAAGCAAGCCGTCGCGTTTCCAGTACCTGATTCGCAAGCCTTGTCGCGATCCTTACATGCTCTTGTCGCGATCTGCCTAGTACCTGTCGCGACCCTCATTGGCCTATGTCGCGTTCATGGGTTTTTGATGAAAACCCATAAAAATTATTTCTATCGCTTTCTAAATAATTCTTACGCCTTTTTGCAGTTATACCCCCAGTAAAAACTTGTTTTAAAAGGGAGCTACATTGAATGATTTAAAATACACATTCACAACTTATTTCTAGCTATGATTTCTCTTACACATGCACACATCCATTTATGGCTGAAATTTGGTAGAAAATTTCTCATAATGTATCTGGTAAATTATTGCAATAAAAGTATATTAATTGCCCTATTTTAAAGGACTTGTATTCGTTTCTTGCGTTGTTTATATACCGATATCGACGCTCCACTGTTCCAGAATTCCTCTAGAACGTCGAGCACCTGTTTTTATATACACACTTTACTTGGCTTGTGGTGAACTCTTCGTCGGATATTCCTTTTGCCGGACTAGTGAACCCTTGCACAAGGCCTCCGTAAGTCTCCTCTGATCATGGATTCCCACATGGTCGACGAGCCGGTTGTACCCTAACACCCATTACACCTTTAGGGATCGATATGATCCAAACGGCTATTAGAAATTCGCTCTTACCTTGAATCACATCGGACCTCTGGACTTGTGCATAACATGGCCAGCGGGAAGATCGTGAGTTCCACCTGACTGCCAACACCAAGTGCGCGTGTTATGCAATTGTTACTATCGCCTGTTTACTCGTCGCATTACGTGCAATGTCCACTAGCTCTCATCTATACTCTACTCACTCTTCTATTCACGTTCTCTCTACTATCTCGTTTATTCATCTAGTGCTCTTAACTATTCTTGGTACTCTATATTGGCCATTGACTGATTGTCTAAAGATACAATATAACCAATGCCTGTCAATATATAAAGGGCCCGATCTGGTCCTGGGATGTGCGCCCGAAAGTGCTAGTGCCCATGGGAGTTAAATGATCAGAGTGTTCGGCATTACACTCAAGTTCTATCTATCTCGACTATCTATATGACAATCAAAACACAAAACGTGCTATACTCTCTCGATGTCTAGAATGACAAACAAGTGCTATACTCGTCATGCTATTACTATACTTGTGCTAGTTGTGCTATGGCCATCCTGCTATTCGCGCTATACTCGATACCTGTGCTATTTTTGGAAACTATACTCGATCTCGTGCTATCGTGCTATCCTGTTACCTGATGTGCTATCTCTTGCTATATTTTGACTCTCTTGTACCTGCTATCTTTAGATACTCTGCCATTAAATGCGTTAATTATTTAAAGCCTGCTTGAGTCTGAGATTTAAGTCCTACTGGGCATTATCGCTCACCCTACATTATTTGATGTTGTGTTCTCAGGTGAGACCGAGGATGACACATACACTGTAAGGCCCTCGAATTTTGTTGCATTATTTTAATTTCGTGTAAATAATTCATGTTGTGTATGCATCGAAGTACATATCCACATATGTATTAACTATTTATACTTATGTGTATAAGTTAGTTGTAAATAATGTATGAATGACATGTTGGTAGTGTGTACGTGATAGTACATATGTATGACATGTAAATATGTATAAGTTGTGCATGGTTTATGCATGTTTTAGAGTTTTGGCCGAAGGCCAGTTTGGCGTCAAAATCAATAGATGTTGATGTTGTGTCGGCGTCAACCATATAGACGCCAACACTAAGTCCAGCGTCCAGTGATGTGGACGCCAATTTCTCTGACCTGCATGCGTTGCAGAGCCGGATTTTCGGGAGCAAGCTTGCTCGCCCATTGGAGAGCTGTCCCCAACGGTCTGAAAGCTTTCTTGTCTGACCTGCGTGAAAGGAGAGCTTCCTCTCCTATTTACAAAGCCCTTTCTGCAACCCTCAGCCCTCTCTTGGCTCTCTTTGCAAGAGGAGAAGAAGGAGAAGAAGGAACCCTAGAAAATCTGTGAGAAAACCCCACCTTTGCAAGCTTGGATCCGACCTTCTGAAGCTGTTCCTGGCCATCTACCACGACAAGGAGCTAGCTGAAGTGAAGGAGGAGGCTTCCCCGACCTCATCTTGGAGGCATCTTCGTCCTAGAACCCGGAGGAGAGCAATTATGGAGCTTCTTGGGACTGCCCAAGGAGAGCTTCTCTGACCATTTAGATCCCTTTGGAGTTTTTGCAAGAGGCAAGTAACCTACCCCTATCGTCCATGTAGATGTCAAGTAGGGTTTTATCATTTTTATGTATTTTTCCTCGTGTCCTAGATCCCCATTCTTCTTGATTTTTGGAGTTCGGTCTGTGTTTCTGCACAGACAGGAACTTGGCGTCAATGCCCTTGATGCCGAGATCCCTGGTGTGCGTCCAGTGATCTTGCCGTCCACTCCTGGAACGGCCAGAGACCGCCGTTAAGTTCTCCAGGACAGAACAGTGAGCTGTTCTTCCTGGTATATTTGATTAATTTCGATGTGTTTTCGATGAGGATATATTGTAAACCTATTATGATATGTAATATGGATATCTGAATGTGTGGTGAGATCTTTGTAATTTCTGTGATTTGGCATAAATGATTTTATTGTGGAGAATGTATGCATGATGAGACCTAGACCATGTTTGCTACCGTTTGTGCAATTCATGTGAAGTTGGATGCCCTAAATTTTGCTAAACTGAGAGTGGGTAAATCAGTCCATGCTCTGAATTTTTGGGAATTTTCTCCATGCTCCTCTGATTTATTGAATTTTCTGAAATGGAATTAGAAAAATATGTGTAGGGTTGTAAAATCTCCAGTAAATTGTGTATTGCGAAATAAATTCGGGAAAATTCCTGTGGTATTGTGTATATTGAGTTCAGGGTTATGATCTATTAAAACTGAATTTTTATGTTATACATCATGATAAATTGAATTTTGAATAATACGGGAATCTATGTTAAAATTTCTGCAATTGTATTTTGGATCAGAAAAATGTGAAAATATCCATGTGGGGTCCTAAACCCAAATTAGTATGTGGTTAAATTCTCAGGTCATTTGGACAACTATACCATGCAATATGAATTTTCCATGCAAAAATGGGTAATTAATGCATGCCATTGTGAAATGATTTAAATTATGTGTAACCCAACCTGATTGGTGAAATTTCCTGAATGTTAATTTCTGTCATCTGTAGTGGCATGATTAGGAAAACAGAGTCATGTTGTGAATAAGAGAATGAATGAGATATGAGCGTCATGTGTAAAATGTGTGTAAAAACCGACATGTGTAATGTGTAAAAACCGACATGTGTAATGCGTAAAACTGTGCCAAGTGTGATACTGCTTCCATAGAGGGCTGTGGAACCGTACCATGGAAAAGTCCCCATGGGAAGGTTCAATGTGTTGTGATCCTAAGGGCATTAGGATGAAATCCTGGAGGTGGACAAGTACCACTAGTTAGGGTGGAGACTTGTTCTCCCGGTCTGCGCAGTCCAAGAGTCGTCACTGTATTGCCTAGGTGGCGTCTATGTGTATGTGATGTGTATGTGTCATTCTTATGGTGGTTTGGACTATGTGTCACGACACTAAAGTGTAAAATGTGAAATGTGAAATGTGATTGTGACCATGTGCAAATTGTGTAGTGTGAACTATATGAATAAGAAATTGTGTAAAAATGTGAAACCAAAATGTGAGGATGTGAAATTGAAATCCATGATATGATGAACTGAAATCATGTTAGAATAGCAACATAAATGTGGTTATGATTATGTGCTAAATGTGTACAATGAGTAGAATCCATGCTAGGGACAATCCTTACTTATGTGTAAACCATTCCATGTGTGTTTGCTCTCACGTTGTGGTTGAATGAGAACATAGATTTCATGTGTTAGATTGTAAAGTGTTAAACCACATCAAAACAGCAAGCTTAAAGCATGTAAACTGGTTATGTGCATGTATAAGAATGAGTAGTAACCATGTTAGCAATGTTTTCTTCCATGTATGTAAACTAGTCATGCCAGATTGCTTTCATGTTTTAGTTTAATTGAAAGTAGAACTTTCGTGTGTAGGATTGATTAGAGACCATGTGATAGGAGATGTTGATTTAGAAAATCTGAAAGCACGAATTATGTGTTCATTAGTAGAATTTCCATGATAAGGTTGTTAATTTCAATGTCACGCATGCTATATGTTGTGTCTTGTAAATGGTATGTAAAAACTTGCTATGATATGTGCATGTGTGATAGATGTAGTGTTATTTGCTGAGTCTTTTAGACTCATTACTTGCTTCGACGTACAGGCGTAGTTGGTGACGACACACTTGCATAGGAGGCAGTGGAGACCGACTCCGAGCGTGGAGATTAGATCGTTGGTGTACTTGGCGATATTTTGATTTCATAGTATGTAATGGAAACATTGTACTACCATTATCATGGATAAATGTTAAGTGTGGACAATTATGTATTTGATTTTCAGGAATTTAATTATGTGGACTTTTAGTTCTTTAAATGTTATTGCAATCATGTATGTTAAATGTGGATGATGAATGAAATGAAGACAATGGTTCTTTTACTTCCTCTACTCTATTCTTATATTCACGTGTATCTCAGCTGAATGTTATTGTTGGGTAAATGTCCCACTGTGGCAACGTTCACTATACCGACGTGGGTTGGTATAACCGCACCGGTATAATGAGGGTCGTCACAGAGATTGGTATCAGAGAAACCGGTTGAGATTGCACATGAATATATATACATGTCTTCATCCCCATTGCATGCTAAGTAAGTCCACAAGTGTAGAATTGATTAATAATGATTGAAGAAATAGATAAGAAAATGGTTAGGAAACTTAGTAACCTAGCTCTAATGGTGGCTGAAATTTATTACAGCCATGGCTTCGAGAGGTAGGCGTGGCGGAGCGCCGGCCCGTGAGGACGAGCCGAGACGTGACGAGCGAGCGGAGTAGCAGGCCCCGACACCGCAGGGTCCTGTACTTCCCCCACCACCGCCTGTAGATTATGGAGTATTCATGCAAGGTCTGGTGCAAGCCATGCAGACGAAGGCTCATACTCAGGCAGCACTCCAGGCACAGTTGGAGGCTCATGTTAGACTAATAAAATGATTAATAGTCTGTTTTATTTGCTTATGCGATATTATGTTAAATGTGTATTGCTTGCTGTGTACTGTAGAAGGCTCAAGTACCAGCTCAGGACCATGGTGGACCTTCTACCATGGAAAGATTCAAGAGGATGCTGCCACCCTCTTTTAAGGGGGAGAGCGATCCATTGTTGGCAGAAAGCTGGATGAGGGAGATAGAAAAGATCTTCCGAGCCATCAGGTGTGCAGATGAGGATAAGGTCACATTAGTCACCTACATGCTACAGGTATGCTTTAGTTTATATGCTTGTATGTTCTGTTAAGTTAGATTTGTTTAGATGGTGCTTATGAGCAGTGTACTGCAGGAAAGAGCTGATGTATGGTGGGCTTCATTGCTGCGTACCCGGTTTGAGGACGGAGCTATTGATGTTGCATGGGACGAATTCGTGAGGCTCTTTCGGGCCAAGTTCGTCCCCGAGCATATTCAAGATCGGATGGAGCAGGAGTTCCTCTCTTTGACTCAAGGTGTAACGACCCTCTTCATACCGGTACGATTATACCAATCCCCATCGGTATAAAGGGCGTCGTCACAGTGGGACATTTACCCAACACTGGTCAATAGGTTGATATGTACCTGGATAGCAATAGAGTTCAGCGGAATAAAGTAAACAACTCAATTCATGATCCGTCACCAACACACATTCCATAATCTAAATAGCGAGATAGAAGGACAATGTCCGCATTAATACAAAATAAAGAGAGTTACAATGTCCAAATATAGTCCTTACATTAATCCTTTTGTGCAAAAGAAAAGTACAACTGATAACAGCTCCACAAAATAGTCTTCTAGTGATGATCCTCGCCACGCTACCTTCTAGTGCACGATACCTGTCAACCTGTACGCCGAAGCAAGAGTGAGTCCAAAGACTCAGCAAGCGACACTACTCATGATATACACATACAAGTCTTAGTAGTTTCTACATGCACTTTTACAATTAACAACACATAGCATGCTAGTCAATTCAAGTTGTCAACATATCATGATTGTTCTACAATTTTATACATAACTCGTGCTTTCAGATTTCTAAAATAAAATTCACCTATCACATGGTCTCTATTCAATTTACTCAGGAACTTTAATCTTTCAAAGAGCTAAAACATGAATGCTATCAACATGAACAATTTACATACGTGAAGGGGAAATACAACTAGCATGGATTTCACGTAGTTTTAAACACATACACGAACCTTTTCACATGCCTTAGATTGCTGATTTCATATGATTCAATGGCTATAAATCTACACATGAGAGCTACAACGTTGCTTAAAACATAAAATATGAACAGTCCCTCATGCCATTTTGCACACACATTCATTAGTTGTTCCTAACATGGATTCTAGGTATTTATGCACACATAAGCATGATAATGACAACAAGAGTTTACTGATTTCACATGGTTTCCAATAACCCATTCTCACATTTTCGGTTTCACATGATTTCATACTTACTCATTCACATTGTTCCCTTTTACACATTTGACACGTACACATATTCACACTTACAAAATTGACTCATTTTCACATCATTTTCTCTTACACTTTCACTTAACACATAACACATCGATTGCACTTACCACGTGCATCTTGGGCACTTACCACGCGCCATATTCACATATTTCACATTTTACTCATTTTTCATTACTTAAACAATTTGCCATGACACATAGTCCTAACCACCAGTAGAGGACACTAACAATATCTCATAGCTCGTGCTCATCACTTAGCACGGCTCTCAACACAACTCATAACACAACACTTACACGACTCATACACATACTCACCACCTAGGCAATATAGCGGTGAATCTTGGTAACTGCGCAGACCGGGAGAAGCCCTCTCCACCCTATCCAGTGGTACTTGTCCACCTCCAGGATTTTCCCAATGCCTTTGGGACAAACTTATATCACATGGAGCCTTCTATAGGGACTTTTCTATATACGGCTCCCGATGCCTCTAGGGTAGCAGTGTCACATAGGCACAACTTTTACACTTTTACACATTACCGTTTTACTCCTGGTTTTATACATAACTCTTCCCATTTCATTCACTTTCTCACTCGCATAAACACTCCTGTTTTTCCCTAACATGGTACTACAGAATTTCAAGAATTTAACACATAGTAAACAGACTAATCATGTTGGTTTTAGACCATAACAATCACATTACGATCATATGTACGAATTATCACATTTCACATGAAAATATATAACTTCTTATTTACTGATCCAAGTGACCTGAAATTTTAACCACATGCTGGTTTCGGGTTCATGATGATACCCTCAGTTTTTCAGATTTTTCTGAGCCATGTAGAATTTACAGAAAATAAAACGTCTAATTAGCATGCTATTTACAACTTAAGTTAACATGGGGTTAACACATCTTGTAATTTAACCACTTGCTGTTTAAATACACACTGCTAACAATATGTAGGAATTTAGGATACAAAATTTACCCTAATTTATACATCTAAGGATCAATTACCACGACCATGCTTACATGCCTTCATTATTACCGAACCGAGCTTATTTATAAATTACACAAGCATGGATAACTTTCTAAAATTTGCAATCCCATATGCTGACCCACTGACCTTCATGATTAGACTCAAACCAAATCGTCCACATTAATTCAAATCATGAACAAGGATTTACAGAAAATCAAACACCTGTTTAGCATATTATTCACAACTTAACTGACATGGGTCTAACATAAATTGGCAATTTATCCACTTACTGTTTTGCACATAAACTACTACTATATGCATGATTTTAGATTGCAACATCATCCTAATTCATACATCTATAAATCATTTGCCACAACTATTTTTACATGGTTTCATTTTACCGAACCACACTTATTAACAATTCCACAAGCATGCATGGATTACCTAAATTTCAGAACATACACACATGACCCACAACTCTTCATGATTAGACCGAAATCAAGGCATTCACATTAATCTAAATCATGAATCATGGACTTTGCAAAATGGTCTACAAGTCATGCTCACATGCTTACAAGACATCATTAACCACATTCATCACACAACTCACACACATCCACAACCACAATGCATAATGTACATAGCTTATAGAATTACCATATATCCTCATCGCACAAACATATCGAAATTAAATGTATAAGTGGGACAGAACAGCTCACTGTTCTGTCCAGAAGAACTAAACGGCGGTCTCTGGCCGCTGACTCAGGGTCAGCGGCATGGTCGATGGACGCCGAGCTCATCACAGGCGTCCAGGGACCTTGCCGTTTACTCCGGTCTGTGCAGAAACACAGACCCGAGCTCTGAAATTCGGGTGAAATGGAGGGTCTAGGACTCGAAATAAATTCCATAAAAATGATAGAAACATCCTAGACTCATACGGGGACACCATAGATAGGTCACTTGCCTTTCAAAATTTCTTCTAAGGGATTTAAAGGCTTGGTGAAGACCTCCTTGGGCAGTCCCAAGAAGTTGCAGAACCTCCCCCTAGATCGCCTTCCTCCGGGCTCCTGGGTGATCTCCACGCCGAGGGGATGATGGGGAAGCCTTCCCCTTCGCTTCAGCTTCCTCCTTGTTGCATAAGATCTCCAGATCCAGCTCCAAGGGGTCGGATTTGGGGGTTCTAAAATGGGGTTTTTCTCACAGCTCACCTAGGGTTTTTCTCTCTTCTTCTCTCCTCTTGCAAGGGTGAAGGGAAGGAATGGGGGAGTCCCATTCGGGTTCAGGACTTAGAAGAGCCCCTCACCCACTCACCATACCGATTTGACAGGCTGAGAGCCGTTGGGGGACATCCCCCAATGGTGGCCATGCCTTGCTCCCGGATTTTCTGGCTCTGCAACGCATGCAGGTCAGAGAAATTGGCGTCCATATCGCTGGACGCCGGATTTAGTGTTGGCGTCCATGTCTGGACGCTAACACTGGATCAACGGCCTGGGCTTGACGCCAAGGTGCCTTCGGCCAGAACCCTAAATTATGCGGAAAACCACGCATACCAAGCTTATATACATGCATCATGTATACGGTATTATATCTATACCATCACCATGCAATACATACCTTATTTATATTTAATATAAACATATTAACGCTAATTGGCCCTTCGGCTAGAACTCAAAACATGCAGAAACTATGCTTACTATATACATATATACATACAATGTATAAGGTGTAACATGTATATTACCATACCAGGCAATCAATATCATTCATACCTAGGCATACACAAGCATACATAAATACACTAAGATAGATGTACGTAGATATCTACCTATGCGTACACGACGTTTTACATAAGTGCGACTCAACACACGGCGAGATGAATGACAAGAATCATGAGGGCTTCGCAAATCATTAGGAGGTGATATGAATTATGTTAGCTAGGAATAATCTATTCGATAAAATAATCCTTGCACACACACACACTTGATTTGACATATATATAGTATACACACACGGGTGTAGCATACTTATGTACATTATGCTTGGAATAGATGGATACAACATGCGCACCGGTAATTTGGTTAACTTACACAACTTTACCTAACATTGCTTAAGCATTACATGTATAGGATTTCTTAATATATATACTATATGCATAATTCATCCAATTGACTATTCTCACCTAATCATCATGAAGATATATGCATGTTATTCATGAGGAGTATAGAATCCCAATATGACCACTAATTACACCTACTATGCTTGAACTCTTTACGTACATGAAATGCACGAAGTACAATGTACACATTAACTAAACCATGCAATAACAACGTTTACAACCAAATATACATATGTACTCCATACACTTCCATACAAGGTTCCACAAAACAGGTAGTATAGGATATTCCTCATTATTTAGATATCACATGCATAGTGTTACTCACGTATCCTAAGTCAAAGACTCTTGGTATTCACAATACACCTCTAGTTGTCTAGTTGTTCACTTCCACATTAATTATCATATACTCGTATCTATACATATACATATAAATACAGATATACGCACATGCTCATGTTCAAGAGAAGAACAAAATTTATAGTAGGCACAATGAACTACGCACACTAAGCACACAATAAGCGGATACTCAACACACCATTCATATACATACGTATATTTATAAGGAGAATAAAAAAAATCCGGGGTCTTACACAAGGCTCCATGACCGTGCTAGAATATGAGGCAAGATTTTCTGAACTCTCTAAATATGCACCTCATATCGTGGCAGATGAGCGCAAGAAGACAAAGAAATTCGTGATGGGCCTGAAGCCATCACTGAGGACTAGGCTCGCGGCGTTTGACCACCGCACTTTGGACGAGGCCCTCAGCGTTGCTTGTAGGCAGGAGGGTGAGATGGAGCAATACCTTGAAGAGAAGAAGGCTTCGCAGAAGAGACCTGCAGCTACGTTCCAGTGGCAAGATAAGAAGAAAGCGGTGTACCAGACTCAACAGCGATCAGTGGCAGTCGGCAGTTCTCAGGTACCTTCTGTACGTTCCCCTGGTGTGAAGAAAGAGTGTCCCCACTGTGGGAGGACACATGGTGGTTCCGAGTGTTGGATGATTACGGGCAAGTGCTTGAAGTGCAGAAGCAGCGACCACAAGATCAAGGATTACCCAAGACTTCAGCAGGGAGTCCAGCGTGGAGCGCCAGCCCCAGCGGTAGCGACAGCAGCGCCAGCTACAGGAAGACCAGGAAGGCCTCGAGCCCAAGCTCGAGTGTTTGGTTTAGCTCGCGAGGACGCCGAGCAGGCGGCGCATGTCACCGAAGGTACGGTTTTACTTCTAGGTGTGCACGCTCGGGTTTTGTTTGATATGGGTGCTACTCACTCGTTCATTTCCGAGCGGTTCGCTAGGCAGTTAGCCCTAGAGTTAGGCATAGAGTCTGAGGATTTAGAGGTCCCTTTGTCTGTGCACACCCCTGCGGGTACGGTATCGACTAGGAAGTGCATTCCGTCGTTACCTGTGTGCATTGAGGATAGAGTCCTAGATGGGTGTTTTGTAAGGCCCTCGAATTTCCGTCGCATTATTTGTATTTGTGTGTGTGTATACTTGTGCTTGTGTATGTATATACATACTTACGTACGTATTACTTAGTACAATTACGTGTGCATGTGTTTATACTATATGTAAATAATGCATGTATTGAATGGTGATAGTATGGATACACTACCATATACATATTGCATGTATATATGCATGGTATGCATGTTTTTCTGCATATTTTAGACTTCTGGCCGAAGTCCATCTTGGCGTCAACCCCTAGCCGTTGAGGTGGTGTCAGCGTCCAGACATGGACGCCAACACTAATCCTGGCGTCTAGCGATATGGACGCCTATTTCTCTGGCCTGCATGCGTAGCAGAGCCAGAAATTCCAGAAACAATAAAGCTCAGCCATTGGGGAGCTGTCCCCAACGAATCTGAGAGCTGTCTTGTCCCCCTGTGAGTGGGAGAGGGGCCTCCCCTTATGTCTGAACCCGGATCTGCCTTCTCCCACTCCTCTCTTCACCTTTGCAAGAGAGAAACCAGGAGAAAAACCCTAGTTTTGAGCTGTGAGAAAACCCACCCTTTGCACCCAAAGATCAGACTTCCTGGAGCTTGATCCGGCCATCTTCCACGACAAGAAGATAGCTGGAGCAAAGGAGGAGGCTTCCCCGACATCCCCTTGGTGTGAAGATCATCCAAGATCCCGGAGGAAGAAGATCTAGGAGGGAGTTCTGAACCTTCTTGGGACTGCCCAAGGAGGGCTTCTCCGAACACCTTTGATCCATTTGAGCATTTTCTAAAAGGCAAGTGACCTAACCATAATGTCCCCGTATGTGTCTAGGTCGTTTCTACTATTTTTATGAATTTTCCCTCGAGTCCTAGACCCTCACATTCACCCAAACTTGAGAGCTCGGGTCTGTGTTTCTGCACAGACCTGCATTGACGGCAAGGTCAATGGACACTGATATCATGCTTGGTGTCCATCGACCATGCCGCGGACCCTGAGTCAGCGGCCAGAGACCGCCGCCAAGTTCCTCTGGACAGAACAGTGACCTGTTCTGCCCTTCCTATGCAACTATTTTCAGTATGGTTTCCGTGAATGAGGATATATGGTAACCCTATACACTATGTATATTGTTAAATGTGGTGTGTGGATGAGTGTGATGTGTGGTGGTGGATGTTAGAAGATTGTATTCCATGAATTTGTAAGCATGACTTGTTGATGATCTTGCCACTTTATGCTTTATGATTAGGATTAGTCTGAATGCCTCAGTTTTATTAGATCATGAAGATTAGTGGATCAGTATACATGTATTCAGTTTTTGATAAATTGTCCATGCTTGTATAAATTGCTAATAAATTCGGTTCGGTAAATAGAAAGGCATGTAAGAATGATTTGTGGTGATCGATCTATAGATGTATGATTTAGGGTAATTCTGTATTCTCAAATCATGCATATAACAGTAGTCTCTGTTCAGACAGTAGCTTGCTAAAATTTGACTTGTGTATATAAGTCCATATCGACCTAAATTATGAATGGCATGCGAAATAGGTAGTTGATTTTCTGTAAATCCTATTTAGCTCAGAAAAATCTGAAAAATTGAATGTATGACCTTGAACCCGAAAATAGCATGTGGTTAAAATTTCAGGTCATTTGGACCAGTATATAAGGAGTTATGTATTTTTCATGTGAAATGTAATAATCTATGTATGTTATCGCAATGTGGTTAGATATTGTTTAATCCAACCTGATTAGTGCATTTACTGTGTGTTAAACTCCTGAAATCTGTAGTGCCATGTCAGGAAAAATAGAGATATGCATGTGAGTGAGAAAGTGAATGAGATGAAAGTGATATGTGTAAAACCATGTGTAAATCGGTAAAATGTGTAAATGTGTAACTGTGCCAATGTGACACTGCTTCCGTAGAGGGCAGTGGAACTGTATCAGGGAAAAGTCCCCCTGAGAAAGTTCAGTGTGTAAGTGACCCTAAAGGCATTAGGGGGAAATCCTGGAGGTGGACAAGTACCACTGGTTAGGGTGGAGACTTGTTCTCCCGGTCTGCGCAGTCCAAGAGTCGCCATTGGAATGCCTAGATGGCGTCTATGTATAATGTGATGTGTATATGTCCTTCTTTGGTGGTTTGGACTATGTGTCACGGCACTTAAAATGTGAAATGTGTAATGTGTAATGTGTATGTGTTCATGTGTAAATGTGTAAGTGAACAATGTGAATGTGTATGTGCAAAGTGTAACCATGTGAGAGAGGAAACCTGTGTAAAGAAACTGTGAAATTCTAAATGTGAAGATATGATATTGAAATCCATGTGAGACAAATCTGAAACCATGTGAAATCAGTGATCTTATGTTGTTATCATCATGTTTATATGTGCAAAAATGTCTAGAATCCATGTTAGGGATAATTGATGAGCACGGGTACAAAATAACATGATTGGTTGTTCACATGATATGTTCTAAGCAACATGGTAGCTCTCATGTGTAGGTTTACAGCCATTAAACCATGTGAAACCAGCAACTTAAAGCATGTGAAAATGTCTATGTATATGCTTAAGAACATGTAAAACTCATGCTAGTTGTGTTTCCTTTCATATATGCACAGTGTTCATGTTGGTAGTTCTCATGTCTTGGTTCTTTAAAGACAAAATTTCATGAGTAAATTGAATAGAGAGCATGTGATAGGCAAGGTTTTATTGTTAGAAAGCTGAAAGCATGATCCATGTATTAAATTGTAAAACTTCCATGATAGGTTGAAACTTTCAAATGTCTAGCATGCCATGTGTTGAAAATTGTGAATGTGTATGTAGAAACCGCTATGACCTATACGTGTATGTTATGAGTAGTGTTGCTTGCTGAGTCTTTAGACTCACTCCTTGCTTCGGCGTACAGGTGTAGTTGGTGACGTGGCACCGTTGGAGGAGACAGTGGAGACGGACTCCGAGCGCGGAGATTAGACTTGGAGTTATTTGTGACTTGTGTATTTCATAGTATGTAATTTTGAACGTTGTATTAGAGTATCATGAAAGGAATGTATAAGTGTGGACATTATGTATTTCTATTTCAGCGATTTAAATTATGTGAACTTTTAGTTCTTTATTGTTAATTGCAAACTTCATGTATGTTAAATGTGGATGATGAATGAATGGAGACAGTTGTCTTTTACTTCCGCTACTCTGTTGTATATTCACGTGTATCTCAGCTGTATGTATCGTTTGGGTAAATGTCCCACTGTGAGGACTCTCGCTATACCGACGTGGGTTGGTATAACCGTACCGGTATAATGAGGGCCGTCACAGAGATTGGTATCAGAGCAACCGGTTGAGATTGCACATGAATATACCTAAGTCATCATCCCCATTGCATGCTAAGTATGTCCACATGTGTAGAAAACACCAATAAGAAGTGAAAGATAGATAAGAAATGGTTAGAAAACTTAGTAACCTAGCTCTAATGGTGGCTGAAATTTATTACAGCCATGGCTTCGAGAGGTAGGCATGGTGGAGCGTCGGCCCGTGAGGACGAGCCGCGACGTGATGAGCAGGCGGAGCAACAGGCCCCAGCACCACGAGGCCCTGTACTTCCCCCACCGCCGCCTGTGGATTATAGAGTATTCATGCAAGGTCTGGTACAAGCCATGCAGACGCAGGCTCATACCCAGGCAGCACTCCAGGCACAGTTGGAGGCCCAGGTAGAATAATGAAACAACTAAGTAGTTTGCTATTTAAATTGCATGATATTGTGTTTATCGTATATTGTTTATTGTTGAATGTAGCAGGCTCAGGCACCAGCTCAGGACCATGGTGGACCTCCCATCATGGAGCGATTCAAGAGGATGACCCCACCCTCTTTTAAGGGGGAGAGTGATCCATTAATGGCAGAAAGCTGGTTAAGGGAGACAGAGAAAATCTTCCGAGCCATCAGTGCCCTGATGAGGATAAGGTGACACTAGCCACCTACATGCTACAGGTAGACTTTTAATTTCGTATGTTGTATGTTCTGCTTAATTTAGAATTTGTTAGTTGGTACTTATGAAGGTGTATTGCAGGAGAGAGTGGATGTATGGTGGTCCTCCCTACTTCGTACACGCTTTGAGGACGGAGTAGTAGACGTGACGTGGGACGCGTTCGTGAGACTCTTTCGAGCCAAGTTCGTCCCAGAGCATATCCAGGACAAAATGGAGCAGGAATTTCTCTCCCTGACGCAAGGCTCCATGACCGTGCTGGAATACGAGGCAAGGTTTTCTGAACTTTCTAAGTATGCACTGCATATCGTAGAGGATGAGCGTAGGAAGACCAAGAAGTTCGTGATGGGACTCAAGCCATCACTGCGGACGAGACTCGTGGCGTTTGACCACTGCACGCTAGACGAGGCCCTCAGTGCTGCCTGCAGGAAGGAGAGAGAATATCTGGAGGAAATTCTTCCAGAGGATAAGAAGAAAACGGTGTACCAGACACCGCAGAAACCAGTGGCAGTCAGCAACTCTCAGGTACCTTCTGTACGTTCCCCTGGTGTGAAGAAAGAGTGTCCCCATTGCGGGAAGACACATGGTGGTTCCGAGTGTTGGTTGGTAGCGGGTAGATGCTTGAAGTGTGGGAGCAGCGACCACAAGATCAAAGATTGCCCAAGACTTCAGCAAGGAGCTCAGCGTGGAGCGCCAGCACCAGCAGTAGCGGCAGCCGCGCCAGCTACAGGAAGACCAGGAAGGCCTCGAGCCCCAGCTCGAGTGTTTGCTTTGGCACGCGAGGACGCCGAGCAGGCGGAGCATGTCACCGAAGGTACGGTTTTGCTTTTAGGTGTGCACGCTCGGGTTTTGTTTGATACGGGTGCTACTCACTCGTTCATTTTCGAGCGGTTCGCTAGGCAGTTAGCCCTAGAGTCAGGCGTAGAGTCTGAGGAGTTAGAGGTCCCTTTGTCTGTGCACACCCCTGCGGGTACGGTATCGACTAGGAAGTGCATTCCGTCGTTACCTGTGTGCATTGAGGATAGAATCCTAGATGGGTGTTTCTTCTTGCTAAAGATGAAGGACTATGATGCTATTCTTGGTCTGGATTGGCTAGAGGAGCACTATGCGTTAGTGGATTGTCGTCGGAAGAGGATTGTTTTCCGCATTCCTGGTGAGGACGAGTTCTCTCATCCCTTGCCAAAGAACTTAGCGGGAAAGTTAGTCATCTCTGCCATGAAGGCGATGCGCATGGTGAACAAGGGTTGTGACGCATTTCTTGCCAGCGTTATGCTAGTACCCGATGCTGGTTCGTCACTGACTCTTGCAGAGATCGATGTGGTGCAGGATTTTCCAGATGTCTTTCCCGATGACTTGTCTGGATTGCCACCGGATAGGGAGATAGAGTTCACTATAGAGTTGCTTCCAGGCACCTCTCCTATCTCGAAGGCCCCATATCGGATGGCCCCTGCAGAGTTAGCCGAGTTGAGGAAGCAATTGCAAGAATTGCTTGATAAGGGATTCATTCGCCCTAGTGTTTCCCCTTGGGGCGCACCTGTATTGTTCGTCAAGAAGAAAGACGGGTCACTTAGGTTGTGTATTGACTATAGGAAGTTGAACCAAGTGACTGTGAAGAACAGGTACCCCTTACCTCGGATTGATGATCTGTTTGACCAGTTGCAGGATGCATCAGTCTTTTCTAAGATTGACTTGCGATCTGGTTATCATCAGCTGCGGATTAGGAGTGAGGATGTGTCCAAGACGGCATTTAGATCCCGTTATGGACATTATGAGTTCTTGGTCCTTCCTTTCGGATTGACCAACGCCCCTGCAGCGTTCATGGATCTCATGAACCGGGTGTTTAGTCCGTATTTAGATAGCTTTGTTGTTGTGTTCATTGATGACGTGTTGGTCTATTCTCCGGATGAGGCCACGCACCGTCAGCATTTGAGGTTAGTCTTAGAGGTTCTCCGTGAGCACAAGCTGTATGCGAAGTTCAGCAAGTGCGAGTTCTGGTTGCGCGAGGTTCACTTTCTCGGGCATGTTCTCCGGCGCTGGTGTTGCAGTTGATCCAGCAAAGGTCCAAGCAGTTATGGATTGGGAGATTCCCCAGACTCCTTCGGAGATTCGTAGTTTCATTGGGTTAGCTGGTTATTATCGGCGATTCATTGAGGGTTTCTCATCCATCGCCGCCCCTTTGACAAAGCTGACCAGGAAAGGTGAGAAGTTCGTATGGTCTGAGGCATGTGAGCGTAGCTTTCAGCTATTGAAGGCTAAGCTTACTTCTGCTCCGGTATTGGTATTGCCTAGTGGTCCAGAAGGTTTTGCCATTTATACGGATGCATCTCAGATTGGTTTAGGCTGTGTACTCATGCAGCGAAGAGGGTAGTGGCTTATGCTTCTCGTCAGTTGAAGGAGCATGAGAGGAACTATCCGACTCATGATTTGGAGCTCGCAGCTTGGTTCATGCACTAAAGATCTGGAGGCACTATCTTTATGGTGTCAGATTTGAGGTGTTTACCGACCACAAGAGCTTGAAGTATCTTTTCTCCCCAAAGGAATTAAACCTGAGGCAGAGGAGATGGATTGAGTTCTTGAAGGACTATGACTTCGACCTTCAGTATCATCCTGGAAAGGCGAACGTCGTAGCATGCTCTTAGTAGAAAGAGGTCTTCGCTCCAGCAGGATTGGAAGATGTTGGAGGATGCAGCGTGCTCTATGACCGAGTTAGAGCCATCGCTGTGTCAGGCTTTTGTAGCTCAGCTATCCCTTAGATCCTCAGTCTTGGATGAGGTGATTGAGCAGCAGAAAGCCGACCCTAGATTGTTAGAGTTAGTGGGTAAGGCGGGCATTGCTCGTGATGAGGACGGTGTGATTAGATTTCAGCACCGTGTTTGTGTCCCTGATGTAGTAGATGTCCGTGAGCATGTGTTAGCGGAGGCTCATAGATCGCGATTCTCTATTCATCCGGGTAACACTAAGATGTATCAAGACCTGAAGAGATCATTTTGGTGGTCCGGCATGAAGAAGGATGTTGCGGATTATGTGTCTAGATGTCTAGTATGTCAGCAAGTGAAAGCCGAGCGGCAGCGACCATCCGGCCTTATGCAGAGGATGGATATCCCAGTGTGGAAGTGGGAAGCTGTCACTATGGACTTCGTTTCGGGTTTGCCTCGATCTAGAAGGGGCAATGACTCGATTTGGGTAGTTGTAGATAGATTCTCGAAGACTGCTCATTTCTTGCCTATGAAGAAGAAGCAGTCAGTAGAGAGTTTAGCTAGATTGTATGTCAGTGGTATCATTAGATTGCATGGTGTGCCGAAGTCGATCCGAGATTTACTTCGAGATTGTGGAAGGGTCTTCAGGATGCGTTAGGTTCGGAGCTTAAGCTCAGTTCGGCGTTTCATCCCCAGACCGATGGACAGTCCGAGAGGACTATCCAGACGCTCGAGGATATGTTGAGAGCGTGTGTTCTGGATTGGAAGGATGATTGGGAGCGTCATTTACCTCTTGTGGAGTTCGCATACAACAAGCTTTCATGCTAGTATTGGTATGGCTCCATTCGAGGCGTTGTATGGTAGGCCCTGCAGATCTCCTTTATGTTGGGAGGAGACTGGTGATAGGCAGTTGATCGGACCGGAGTTAGTTCAGGAAACTTCGGATAAGATCAGCTTATCAGGAAAGGCTTGTTGCGGCACAGGATAGGCAGAAGAGTTATGCCGACAACAGAAGGAAGGATTTGGAGTTCGAGGTTGGCGATCATGTCTTCTTGAAGATATCGCCTACTCGTGGTGTTGTCAGATTTGGCAGGCATAGCAAGCTAAGCCCTAGATTCATTGGCCCATATGAGATTCTCAGACGTTTGGGCAGCGTGGCATATGAGCTAGCATTACCCCCAGCTTTGGCTAGCGTTCACCCTGTATTCCACGTATCTATGCTCAGGAAGTATGTCCGAGATCCGTCTCATGTGATTAGTCATGAGCCAGTGGAGATCCAGCCAGATCTTTCGTATGTCGAGCAACCAGTAGCCATTCTTGACCGGAAGGTTCAGCATCTCCGGAACAAGAGAATTGCGTCGGTGAAGGTCCTATGGCGGAACTTCTCACGCGAGGAGGCTACTTGGGAGCTTGAGGATGCGATGAAGAAGAAGTATCCCCTTTTGTTTGAGTAGTGTCGTTCTAACTTCGAGGACGAAGTTTCTTTAAGGGGGAGAGGGTGTAAGGCCCTCGAATTTCCGTCGCATTATTTGTATTTGTGTGTGTATATTTGTGCTTGTGTATGTATATACATATTTACGTACGTATTAATTAGTACAATTACGTGTGCATGTGTTTATACTAGATGTAAATAATGCATGTATTGAATGGTGATAGTATGGATACACTACCATATACATATTGCATGTATATATGCATGGTATGCATGTTTTCTGCATATTTTAGACTTCTGGCCGAAGGCCATCTTGGCGTCAACCCCTAGCCGTTGAGGTGGTGTCAGCGTCCAGACATGGACGCCAACACTAATCCTGGCGTCTAACGATATGGACGCCTATTTCTCTGGCCTGCATGCGTAGCAGAGCCAGAAATTCCGAAACAAGAAAGCTCAGCCATTGGGGGCTGTCCCCAACGGCTCTGAGAGCTGTCTTGTCACCCTGTGAGTGGGAGAGAGGCCTCCCCTTATGTCTGAACCCGGATCTGCCTTCTCCCACTCCTCTCTTCACCTTTGCAAGAGAGAAACCAGGAGAAAAACCCTAGTTTTGAGCTGTGAGAAAACCCACCCTTTGCACCCAAAGATCGACTTCCTGGAGCTAGATCCGGCCATCTTCCACGACAAGAAGATAGCTGGAGCAAAGGAGGAGGCTTCCCCGACATCCCTTGCTGTGGAGATCATCCAGGAGCCCGGAGGAAGAAGATCTAGGAGGGAGTTCTGCACCTTCTTGGGACTGCCCAAGGAGGGCTTCTCCGACACCTTTGATCCATTGGAGCATTTTCTAAAAGGCAAGTGACCTAACCATAATGTCCCCGTATGTGTCTAGGTCGTTTCTACTATTTTTATGAATTTTCCTCGAGTCCTAGACCCTCACATTCACCCAAACTTGAGAGCTCGGGTCTGTGTTTCTGCACAGACCTGCATTGACGGCAAGGTCAATGGACGCTGAGATCATGCTTGGCGTCCATCGACCATGCCGCTGACCCTGAGTCAGCGGCCAGAGACCGCCGCCAAGTTCCTCTGGACAGAACAGTGACCTGTTCTGCCCTTCCTATACAACTATTTTCGGTATGGTTTCCGTGATGAGGATATATGGTAACCCTATACACTATGTATATTGTTAAATGTGGTGTGTGGATGAGTGTGATGTGTGGTGGTGGATGTTAGAAGATTGTATTCCATGAATTTGTAAGCATGACTTGTTGATATCTTGCCAATTATGTTTATGATTAGGATTAGTCTGAATGCCTCAGTTTTTAGATCATGAAGATTAGTGGATCAGTATACATGTACTCATTTTTGATAAATTGTCCATGCTTGTATAAATTGCTAATAATTCGGTTCGGTAAATAAAAGGCATGTAAGAATGATTTGTGGTGATCGATCTATAGATGTATGATTTAGGGTAATTCTGTATTCTCAAATCATGCATATAACAGTAGTCTCTGTTCAAACAGTAGTGGCAAAATTTGACTTGTGTTAAACTCCATGTCAACCTAAATTGTGAATGGCATGCGAAATAGGTATTTGATTTTCTGTAAATTCTATTTAGCTCAGAAAAATCTGAAAATTGAATGTATGACCTTGAACCCGAAAATAGCATGTGGTTAAAATTTCAGGTCATTTGGACCAGTATATAAGGAGTTATGTATTTTCATGTGAAATGTAATAATCTATGTATGTTATCGTAATGTGGTTAGATATTGTTTAACCCAACCTGATTAGTGCATTTACTGTGTGTTAAACTCCTGAAATCTGTAGTGCCATGTCAGGAAAAACAGAGATATGCATGTGAGTGAGAAAGTGAATGAGATGAAAAGTGATATGTGTAAAACCATGTGTAAATCGGTAAAATGTGTAAATGTGTAACTGTGCCAATGTGACACTGCTTCCGTAGAGGGCAGTGGAACTGTATCAGGGAAAAGTCCCCCTGAGAAAGTTCAATGTGTAAGTGACCCTAAGGGCATTAGGGGGAAATCCTGGAGGTGGACAAGTACCACTGGTTAGGGTGGAGACTTGTTCTCCCGGTCTGCGCAGTCCAAGAGTCGCCATTGGAATGCCTAGATGGCGTCTATGTGTAATGTGATGTGTATATGTCCTTCTTTGGTGGTTTGGACTATGTGTCACGGCACCTAAAATGTAATGTGTAATGTGTAATGTGTATGTGTTCATGTGTAAATGTGTAAGTGAACAATGTGAATGTGTATGTGCAAAGTGTAACCATGTGAAAGAGGAAACTTGTGTAAAGAAAATGTGAAATTCTAAATGTGAGATATGATATTGAAATCCATGTGAGACAAATCTGAAACCATGTGAAATCAGTAATTTATGTTGTTATCATCATGTTTATATGTGCAAAAATGTCTAGAATCCATGTTAGGGATAATTGATGAGCACGGGTACAAAATAGCATGATTGGTTGTTCACATGATATGTTTAAGCAACATGGTAGCTCTCATGTGTAGGTTTACAGCCATTAAACCATGTGAAACCAGCAACTTAAAGCATGTGAAAATGTCTATGTATGCTTAAGAACATGTAAACCATGCTAGTTGTGTTTTCTTTCATATATGCACAGTGTTCATGTTGGTAGCTCTCATGTCTTGGTTCTTTAAAGACAAAATTTCATGAGTAAATTGAATAGAGAGCATGTGATAGGTAAGTTTTATTCTTAGAAATCTGAAAGCATGATCCATGTATAATTGTAAAACTTTCATGATAGGTTGAAACTTTCAAATGACTAGCATGCCATGTGTTGAAAATTGTGAATGTGCATGTAGAAACCGCTATGACTTATACGTGTATGTTATGAGTAGTGTTGCTTGCTGAGTCTTTAGACTCACTCCTTGCTTCGGCGTACAGGTGTAGTTGGTGACGTGGCACCGTTGGAGGAGACAGTGGAGACGGACTCCGAGCGCGGAGATTAGTCTTGGAGTTCTTTGTGACTTGTGTATTTCATAGTATGTAATTTGAACATTGTATTAGAGTATCATGAAAGGATGTATAAGTGTGGACATTATGTATTTCTATTTCAGCAATTTAAATTATGTGAACTTTTAGTTCTTTATTGTTAATTGCAAACTTCATGTATGTTAAATGTGGATGATGAATGAATGAGACAGTTGTCTTTTACTTCCGCTACTCTGTTGTATATTCGCGTGTATCTCAGCTGTATGTATCGTTTGGGTAAATGTCCCACTGTGAGGACTCTCGCTATACCGACGTGGGTTGGTATAACCGTACCGGTATAATGAGGGCCGTCAAGTTCATGAGGGCCGTCACATGTTATCTCCGGTGCTGTGTTGCAGTGGATCCAGCGAAGGTCCAGGCGTTTATGGATTGGGATATTCCCAATACTCCTTCGGAGATTCGTATTTTATTTGGTTTAGCTGTTACTATCGGCGATTTATTGGGATTTTCATCCATCGCCGCTCCATTGACCCGCTCACCAGAAAGGATGAAGTTTTCGTATGGTCCGAGAAGTGTGGTGTAGTTTCCATTGTTGAAGACTAAGCTCACGCAGCCCCGGTGTTTAGTCTTTACCGAGCAGTGTAGAGGGTTTTGCTATCTAACGGATGCGTTCGGATTGGTTAGGCTTTGTGCTAATGTAGCAGGAAAGGGTAGTGGCTTATGCTTCTCGTCAATTGAAGAGCATGAGAAGAACTATCCGACTCATGACTTGGAGCTCGCGTAGTGGTTCATGCAGACTAAAATTTGGAGGCACTATCTTTATGGTGTTAGATTTGAGGTGTTTACTGACCACAATAGCTTGAAGTATCTTTTCTCCCAAAAGGAATAACATGAGGCGAGAAGATGGATTGAGTTCTTGAAGGACTATGACTTCGACCTTCAATATCACCCTGGGAAGGCGAATGTCGTAGCGGATGCTCTAGTAGAAAGAGGGCATCTCTCCAGCAGGATTGGAAGATGTTGGAGGATGCGCTTGCGCATTGACTGAGAAGAGCCACACTATGCCAGGCTTTTGTTAGCTCAGTTATACCTTTGGTCCTCAAATTTTGGATGAGGTGATGAGCAACTGAAAGCGACCCTAGACTCCTAGAGTTAGTGAGCAAGGCAGGCATTGCTCGTGATGAGGACGGTGTGATTAGATTTCAGCACCGTGTTTGTGTCCCTGATTTGGTAGATGTCCGTGAGCATGTGTTAGCGGAGGCTCATAGATCGCGATTCTCCATTCATCCAGGTAACACTAAGATGTACCAGATTTGAAGAGATCTTTTGGTGGTCTGGCATGAAGAGGGATGTAGCGGATTATGTGTCTAGGGTGTTTTGGTGTGTCAGCAAGTGAAGGCCGAGCGACAGCGACCATCCGACCTTATGCAAAGGATGGAGATTCTAGTGTGGAGTGGGAAGCTGTCACTATGGACTTTGTTTCGGATTTGCCTCGATCTAGGAGGGGCAATGACAATCGATTTGGGTAGTTGTAGATAGATTCTCGAAGACTGCTCATTTCTTGCCTATGAAGAAGAAGCAGTCAGTAGAGAGTTTAGCTAGATTGTATGTTAGTAGTATCATCAGATTGCATGGTGTGCCAAAGTCGATCATTTTGGATCGAGATCCGAGATTTACTTCGAGGTTGTGGAAGGGTCTTTAGGATGCCTTAGGTTCGGAGCTGATGCTCAGTTCGGCGTTTCATCCCCAGACTGATGGACAGTCTGAGAGGACTATCCAGACGCTTGAGGATATGCTGAGAGCGTGTGTATTGGATTGGAAGGATGATTGGGAGCGTCATTTACCTCTAGTGGAGTTCGCATACAACAACAGCTTTCATGCGAGTATTGGTATGGCTCCATTTGATGCTTTGTATGGTCGGCCCTACAGATCTCCTTTATGTTGGGAGGAGACCGGTGATAGGCAGTTGATCGGTCCGGAGTTAGTTCAGGAGACTTCGGATAAGATCCAGCTTATCAGGAAGAGGCTTGTTGCGGCCCAGGATAGGCAGAAGAGCTATGCCGACAACAGGAGGAAGGATCTTGAGTTCGAGGTGGGTGATCATGTCTTCTTGAAGATATTGCCTACTCGAGGTGTTGTCAGATTTGGCAGGCATAGTAAGCTGAGCCCTAGATTCATTGGCCCGTATGAGATTCTCAGACGTTTGGGCAGCGTGGCATATGAGCTAGCATTCCCCCCATCTTTGGCTAGTGTTCATCCCGTCTTCCACGTTTCGATGCTCAGGAAGTATGTTCGAGATCCGTCTCATGTGATTAGTCATGAGCCAGTGGAGATTCAGCTAGATCTATCGTATGTCGAGCAACCAGTAGCTATTCTTGACCGAAGGTTTCAACATCTCCGGAACAAGAGTATTGCGTCGGTGAAAGTTCTCTGGCGGAACTTCTCACGAGAGAAGGCTACTTGGGAGCTTGAGGATGCGATGAAGAAGAAGTACCCCCTTTGTTTGAGTAGCGTTGTTCTAACTTCAAGACGAAGTTTCTTTAAGGGGGAGAGGGTGTAAGGCCTCGAATTTGTTGCATTATTTTAATTTTGTGTAAATAATTCATGTTGTGTATGCATCGAAGTACATATCCACATATGCATTAACTATTTATACTTATGTGTATAAGTTAGTTGTAAATAATGTATGAATGACATGTTGGTAGTGTGTACGTGATAGTACATATGTATGACATGTAAATATGTATAAGTTGTGCATGGTTTATGCATGTTTTAGAGTTCTGGCCGAAGGCCAGCTTGGAGTCAATATCAATAGACGTTGATGTTGTGTCGGCGTCAACCATATTGTAACGTCGCGCATTTTCTGGATCCCTGTGGATCCAGGTTTAGCTGGTTTGGTGGCCAATGTGAGGCCCATTAGTGTTGTGTGTTTCTTATTAGATCCTTACCGGGTTTGGTTTGGGTCCGTGTTGGTGTTCAGCTTGCTGGACACCAGCAGTGTGTTGGCGTCCATCGATGAGGACGTCGACTGTTGAACTTGGCGTCAAGCTTTGTGGACGTCTAGTTGTGGCGGTCTGGTTAAACAGCCTAGGGGTTGACGTTAACCTGGCATGGCTGTGTTTTTATGGCAGACCCGAGCTCTATTCTTTCTCCTCCTTCTCCCTTCCTCTTTCCCCACCTTCACCCTTGAGCTTCTTCGCGAGTTCTGACGGTCGGCGGGAGCTCGTGGGAAGGCCGTGGTGCGCGTGGTAGCGGCAGATCGGGCGGGGAATGACGGATTGGAGCGCGGTGTTCGTGGGACGTTTCTCGGGTTTCGGCGTGATTCGAGGTTCTTCGGGAGTTTAATTGCATTTCTGAGGTAGGGGTCGAGCCCTGTTAGCTTGTTAGAAACATTAAAACACGACTTAATCACTTGAACCAGAATTTTTATTGTATTTTTGGATTAAGTTGCACCATGTGAAGTTAATGGGTGATTTTAGTAATTTAACGAATGAAGCTGTGGTAATGGGTTGTTTTGGGTTCTGGTAGTTAAAAGAACTGCTTTTATATGTTTTTTCTGTATTTTAAACGGTTGGAAAACCTGTAGAGCTGGATTAGGGTTCTGCAGGGTTTTAGGCCGGAGAACTGGCGTCAAGATCTCTGTCGCCAAGCTCACTAGCCGGGATATAGACGGCTAGATCGCTTGCCGTTTACTTCCTTCAAGCGGCAGTCGATGTTGCCGCCAACTTGTGCATGTATCCATGCAGTGTTGTTTACGTAGTTTTCCTGGTTATGAATAATGTGTGATTGTGTGTGCATGGCGATGACCGGTGTGAGCCAGTGCACTTGGTATGCTCTATACTGCTCATGTAATGGGCAGTTTTACATGAATGATGTGTGATGTACGTAATCGCTTTACGTGGTATGTGTGGTGCGTTGGCACCCGTGGCACTCTTGGAGTGCGTTGTCCATGTGTTGGATATGTGATTTACGTTGAAGACGTGTGGTACACATCCAGGGTGTAATATACACGTATTGTCTACGTGTTTTGAGTGTGTGTTTACTACACACTTTGTTGTAATGTAATTCTTATGTTTATCGTAGTAACTGGGCAGTGAGGTTCCTGTGTGAGCCTAGCCATGACTTTGTGTGTGTTTGGGCAGTGAAGGTCCATACCGACCTAGCCCTGGTCTGTTGTTGACTTTCGAATAGTATTATATGGATTTATGAAGTAAGTGGTTTGTGTTGCCTCGGTGGTCATGAGATGACCAATGATAGGCAAGTTAGTGATTCAAGTATGTGTTGGTGTGGGATAGCTTTGGGGTCACACGGTGACCGATGTTAAGCTAATCCCACACTTGTATATTGTGAATTATAAGTAAAGGTTATATGTGTAAGTACGTGGTTTGAGCTAGCCGAGTGTGGTGGTCCGGCGCCTATTCCGGAATGCCTCTCTAGTCGGGTACCCCAGGTTCTTGTGAGCCAGGCACGTGTGTTTGTGTGCTCGGGGTTTTGTCCCGGTACTGTGTTGTACCGTCGAGGTCTGTGTCGTCTTCCTGGACACCCTCACTCCTGAGTTTGAGTTGTACGTCCGGCTGAGGGAAAGACGGCAGTGGGGCAGCGACTTCCCAGAGTTTGTTCTTTTGTCGCTTGTAGCGCGCTCGTAGTTGGGGTACGGACACCAGTAGTCGACACTGGTCCCCAGCTAGTCCTGTTTTCCAGTGCCTCACTTTAGAGTGCTCCGGACAGAGACTCTAGAGGTGCCAGGCATGGGCCTGCAGTTGTGTGTGTGCAGGTGTGGTGTTGGTTGGTCTCCACAGTTGTTTGACTTCTTCCTAGTGGAGCGGCAGTTGGACCTTTCGTCCGTGACTGCGAGGCTGAGAGGTAGTTCTTGTGTTGTGTTGTCCGGGTTGGATATTGGCCTGATCAGCCAGTAGTCCGTTCCCGTGTGGTGGCGTCGTTCTTTCTGACTCGTGCCTAGTTAGCTCCAGTTGTGGTTGTGGCGGCGTTGTTCCCTTCCGACTCGTGCTTTGCTACTTGTCGTAGTTTGTGAGTTTGTGACTCGTGGTCGAGGTCTGACCAGTTCGAGGTGTACCCTGGTGTTGGCACATCTGTGACTGAGTTGTGGTTTGTGTGACTTGTCGATTAAGGTTTCACTTGTAATGTTGTGTCTAAGTGAGGGCACAATATAATCGTGGTTCAGTGTGGTGCTTATCACCTACATATACCCTTGCTCGGGTGTTTGTGTTGTGGTACCTCAGAGTAGCAGGTACCTATTTCCTCGTGGGTTACTTTATAGTTTTGTGGTGGTACATTGTGTACCAACCTTTCCGGGTACGTGTGTGAGGAGGTCTTTTGGTTTGACCTGCCACTTGTTGTATCCTAACTGTTTTAGGTAGATCTTTGTTTATAATTTATTGTGGATTAGTTTGTGATTATTAATTATGTTACCTTTATGGGTAATTTGCCGATGAGGCTTAGGCCTAGGCATATTGTGGTTTAGTTAAGCTATGTTCCGTGGAGGCCGTGTGAGACCTTCCACTTGTTGATTTTACTCTTCTGGATTGATTCCAATTATAGTTTTAGTGTGTTATGATTGCTTCGTGTAGCCAGTTCCGTTACCTTGTGTGTAGTTTCCGATGTAGTGTGGTTTGGAGTATAAAGGACCAGCTCTTTCTTAGCAGTCCTGTTACTCAAGTGTTTAAGGTTTGCCTATAAAGCTTGTAGTCTGGGCAGTACTTTGCCTGTATGGCTTTAGCTTAGGCAACCAGTTGTCGTGGCAGTGTGCCAGTGAGACTGTGGTTTAGGCACTTGGTAGTTGGGCTAACTAATGATTTTATGTTAATCCTGCAGTCATACTTTTCTTCTAAGGACATTATGTTTATTATCATAAGCATGTTTAATTGTTATTTATTGTAATGATGTGAGCATAAAATGGTTTGGCTATTGTTGTTGCCAGTGAGACCCATTGGGGTCGAGGTGTCTGTGGTTACAGTGTTGTTTTGGGTAGCCCCTACTGAGCCAGTGACTTGTTGAGGCTCACTCCCCTACAGTTCTTTTCAGGGCTTGCCGTGTGTTTGGCTTGCGGCGGAGTTGTGACAGACTTGTACCACCAGCAGTAGTTTAGTAGTTAGTGTTGTGTGAGCTTGTGCTCCCTCGGGGTATGCCCCAGGTAGTTGTACTCTTTTAATTGGACATGTATTAATGTAATGGGACAGTTGTACAAATTTGTGAATAGATATGAGCACATGTACTTTCTTGTGACTTATATTATTGTGGTTTGTCTTTTTGTACTCTTACTGGACACGTGTGTGAGATATCCCTTGCGAGACTTCGGTCCGTTCGCGGGAGGCGGATCTAGATATGGAGCCTTAATGGGCATAAATACCCCGGTCCGTCACACATATGGACGCCAACACTAAGTCCAGCATCCAGTGATGTGGACGCCAATTTCTCTGACCTGCATGCGTTGCAGAGCTGGATTTTCGGGAGCAAGCTTGCTCACCCATTGGGGAGCTGTCCCCAATGGTCTGAAAGCTTTCTTGTCCGACCTGCGTGAAAGGAGAGCTTCCTCTCCTATTTACAAAGCCCTTTCTGCAACCCTCAGCCCTCTCTTGGCTCTCTTTGCAAGAGGAGAAGAAGGAGAAGAGGAACCCTAGAAAATCTGTGAGAAAACCCCACCTTTGCAAGCTTGGATCCGACCTTCTGAAGCTGTTCCTGGCCATCTACCACGACAAGGAGCTAGCTGAAGTGAAGGAGGAGGCTTCCCCGACCTCATCTTGGAGGCATCTTTGTCCTAGAACCCGGAGGAGAGCAATTGTGGAGCTTCTTGGGACTGCCCAAGGAGAGCTTCTCCGACCATTTAGATCCCTTTGGAGTTTTTTCAAGAGGCAAGTAACCTACCCCTATCGTCCATGTAGATGTCAAGTAGGGTTTTATCATTTTTATGTATTTTTCCTCGTGTCCTAGATCCCCCATTCTTCTTGATTTTTGGAGTTCGGTCTGTGTTTCTGCACAGACAGGAACTTGGCGTCAATGCCCTTGATGCCGAGATCCCTGGTGTGCGTCCAGCGATCTTGCCGTCCACTCCTGGAACGGCCAGAGACCGCCGTTAAGTTCTCCAGGACAGAACAGTGAGCTGTTCTTCCTGGTATATTTGATTAATTTCGATGTGTTTTCGATGAGGATATATTGTAAACCTATTATGATATGTAATATGGGTGTCTGAATGTGTGGTGAGATCTTTGTAATTTCTGTGATTTGGCATAAATGGCTTTATTATGGAGAATGTATGCATGATGAGACCTAGACCATGTTCGCTACCGTTTGTGCAATTCATGTGAAGTTGGATGCCCTAAATTTTGCTAAACTGAGAGTGGGTAAATCAGTCCATGCTCTGAATTTTTGGAAATTTTCTCCATGCTCCTCTGATTTATTGAATTTTTTGAAATGGAATTAGAAAAACATGTGTAGGGTTGTAAAATCTCCAGTAAATTGTGTATTGTGAAATAAATTGGGAAAATTCCTGTGGTATTGTGTATATTGAGTTTAGGGTTATGATCTGTTAAAACTGAATTTTATGTTATACATCATGATAAATTGAATTTTGAATAATAAGGGAATCTATGTTAAAATTTCTGCAATTGTATTTTGGATCAGAAAAATGTGAAAATTTTCATGTGGGGTCCTAAACCCGAAATTAGCATGTGGTTAAATTCTCAGGTCATTTGGACAACTATACCATGCAATATGAATTTTCCATGCAAAAATGGGTAATTAATGCATGCCATTGTAAAATGGTTTAAATTATGTGTAACCCAACCTGATTGGTGAAATTTCCTGAATGTTAATTTCTGTCATCTGTAGTGGCATGATTAGGAAAACAGAGTCATGTTGCGAATAAGAGAATGAATGAGATATGAGCGTAATGTGTAAAATGTGTGTAAAAACCGACATGTGTAATGTGTAATGTGTAATGTGTAAAAACCGACATGTGTAATGAGTAAAACTGTGCCAAGTGTGATACTGCTTCCATAGAGGGCTGTGGAACCGTACCATGGAAAAGTCCCCATGGGAAGGTTCAATGTGTTGTGATCCTAAGGGCATTAGGATGAAATCCTGGAGGTGGACAAGTACCACTGGTTAGGGTGGAGACTTGTTCTCCCGGTCTGCGCAGTCCAAGAGTCGTCACTGTATTGCCTAGGTGGCGTCTATGTGTATGTGATGTGATGTGTCATTCTTATGGTGGTTGGACTATGTGTCACGGCACTAAAGTGTAAAATGTGAAATGTGAAATGTGATTGTGACATGTGCAAATTGTGTAGTGTGAACTATATGAATAAGAAATTGTGTAAAAATGTGAAACCAAAATGTGAGGATGTGAAATTGAAATCCATGATATGATGAACTGAAATCATGTTAGAACAGCAACATAAATGTGGTTATCATTATGTGCTAAATGTGTACAATGCGTAGAATCCATGCTAGGGACAATCCTTACTTATGTGTAAACCATTCCATGTGTGTTTGCTCTCACGTTGTGGTTGAATGAGAACATAGCTTTCATGTGTTAGATTGTAAAGTGTCAAACCACATCAAAACAACAAGCTTAAAGTATGTAAACTGGTTATGTGCATGTATAAGAATGAGTAGTAACCATGTTAGCAATGTTTTCTTCCATGTATGTAAACTAGTCATGCTAGATTGCTTTCATATTTTAGTTTAATTGAAAGTAGAACTTTCGTGTGTAGGATTGATTAGAGACCATGTGATAGGAGATGTTGATTTAGAAAATCTGAAAGCACGAATCATGTGTTCATTAGTAGAATTTCCATGATAAGGTTGTTAATTTCAATGTCACGCATGCTATATGTTGTGTCTTGTAAGTGGTATGTAAAAACTTTCTATGATATGTGCATGTGTAATAGATGTAGTGTTATTTGCTGAGTCTTTTAGACTCATTACTTGCTTCGGCGTACAGGCGTAGTTGGTGACGACACACTTGCAGAGGAGGCAGTGGAGACCGACTCCGAGCGTGGAGATTAGATCGTTGGTGTACTTGGCGATATTTTGATTTCATAGTATGTAATGGCAACATTGTACTAGCATTATCATGGATAAATGTTAAGTGTGGACAATTATGTATTTGATTTTCAGCAATTTAATTATGTGCACTTTTAGTTCTTTAAATGTTATTGCAATCATGTATGTTAAATGTGGATGATGAATGAAATGAAGACAGTGGTTCTTTTACTTCCGCTACTCTGTTCTTATATTCACGTGTATCTCAGTTGAATGTTATTGTTGGGTAAATGTCCCACTGTGGCAACGTTCACTATACCGACGTGGGTTGGTATAACCACACCGATATAATGAGGGTCGTCACAGAGATTGGTATCAGAGAAACCGGTTGAGATTGCACATGAATATATATACATGTCTTCATCCCCATTGCATGCTAAGTATGTCCACATGTGTAGAATTGATTAATAATGAGTGAAGAAATAGATAAGAAAATGGTTAGGAAACTTAGTAACCTAGCTCTAATGGTGGCTGAAATTTATTACAGCCATGACTTCGAGAGGTAGGCGTGGCGGTGCGCCGGCCCGTGAGGACGAGTCGAGACGTGACGAGCGGGCGGAGCAGCAGGCCCCGGCACCGCAGGGTCCTGTACTTCCCCCACCGCTGCCTGTAGATTATGGAGTATTCATGCAAGGTCTGGTGCAAGCCATGCAGACGCAGGCTCATACTCAGGCAGCACTCCAGGCACAGTTGGAGGCTCAGGTTAGACTAATAAAATGATTAATAGTCTATTTTATTTGCTTATGCGATATTATGTTAATTGTGTATTGCTTGCTGTGTACTGTAGCAGGCTCAAGTACCAGCTCAGGACCATGGTGGACCTTCTACGATGGAAAGATTCAAGAGGATGCTGCCACCCTCTTTTAAGGGGGAGAGCGATCCATTGTTGGCAGAAAGCTGGATGAGGGAGATAGAAAAGATCTTCTGAGCCATCAGGTGTGCAGATGAGGATAAGGTCACATTAGCCACCTACATGCTACAGGTATGCTTTAGTTTATATGCTTGTATATTCTGTTAAGTTAGATTTGTTTAGATGGTGCTTATGAGTGGTGTACTGCAGGAAAGAGCTGATGTATGGTGGGCTTCATTGCTGCGTTCCTGGTTTGAGGACAGAGCTATTGATGTTGCGTGGGACGAATTCGTGAGGCTCTTTCGGGCCAAGTTCGTCCCCGAGCATATTCAAGATCGGATGGAGCAGGAGTTCCTCTCTTTGACTCAAGGCTCCATGACCGTGCTAGAATATGAGGCAAGATTTTCTGAACTCTCTAAATATGCACCTCATATCATGGCAGATGAGTGTAGGAAGACAAAGAAATTCGTGATGGGCCTGAAGCCATCACTGAGGACGAGGCTCGTGGCGTTTGACCACCGCACTTTGGACGAGGCCCTCATCGCTGCTTGTAGGCAGGAGGGTGAGATGGAGCAATACCTTGAAGAGAAGAAGGCTTCACAGAAGAGACCTGCAGCTACGTTCCAGCGGCAGGATAAGAAGAAAGCGGTGTACCAGACTCAACAGCGATCAGTGGCAGTCGGCAGTTCTCAGGTACCTTCTATACGTTCCCCTGGTGTGAAGAAAGAGTGTCCCCACTGTGGGAGGACACATGGTGGTTCTGAGTGTTGGATGATTACGGGCAAGTGCTTGAAGTGCGGAAGCAGCGACCACAAGATCAAGGATTACCCAAGACTTCAGTAGGGAGTCCAGCGCGGAGCGCCAGCCCCAGCGGTAGCGGCAGCAGCGCCAGCAGCGCCAGCTACAGGAAGACCAGGAAGGCCTCAAGCCCCAGCTCGAGTGTTTGCTTTATCTCGCGAGGACGCCGAGCAGGCGGAGCATGTCACCGAAGGTACAATTTTACTTCTAGGTGTGCACGCTCGGGTTTTGTTTGATACGGGTGCTACTCACTCGTTCATTTCCGAGCGGTTCGCTAGGAAATTAGCCCTAGAGTTAGGCATAGAGTCTGAGGATTTAGAGGTCCCTTTGTCTGTGCACACCTCTGCGGGTACGGTATCGACTAGGAAGTGCATTCTGTCGTTTTCTGTGTGCATTGAGGATAGAGTCCTAGATGGGTGTTTCTTCTTGCTAAAGATGAAGGACTATGATGCTATTCTTGGTCTGGATTGGCTAGAGGAGCACTATGCGTTAGTAGATTGTCGTCGGAAGATGATTGTTTTCCGCATTCCTGGTGAGGACGAGTTCTCTCATCCCTTGCCAAGGAACTTGGCGGGAAAGTTAGTCATCCCTGCCATGAAGGCGATGCGCATGGTAAACAAGGGTTGTGACGCTTTTCTTGCCAGCGTGGTGTTAGTACCAGAGGCTGATGAGTCACCTACTCTTGCGGAGATTGAGGTAGTGCAGGATTTTCCAGATGTCTTTCCTGGTGACTTGTCTGGATTGCCACCGGATAGAGAGATAGAGTTTACCATAGAGTTGCTTCCGGGCACCTCTCCTATCTCAAAGGCTCCATATCGGATGGCACCTGCGGAGTTAGCCGAGTTGAGGAGGCAGTTGCAATAATTGCTTGATAAGGGATTTATTCACCCTAGTGTTTCCCCTTGGGGCGCACCTGTATTGTTCGTCAAGAAGAAAGACGGGTCACTTAGGTTATGCATTAACTACATAAAGCTGAACCAAGTGACTGTGAAGAACAGGTATCCCTTGCCTCGTATTGATGATTTGTTTGACCAGTTGCGAGATGCATCAATCTTTTCTAAGATCGATCTGCGATCTGGTTATCATCAGTTGAGGATTCGGAGTGAGGATGTGTCCAAGATGGCGTTTAGAACCCGTTATGGACATTATGAGTTTTTGGTCCTTCCTTTCGGATTGACCAATGCCCCTGCAGCGTTCATGGATCTCATGAACATGGTGTTTAGGCCTTATTTAGATAGCTTTGTCGTAGTGTTTATTGATGATGTGTTGGTCTACTCTCCGGACGAGGCCACACACCGCCAGCATTTGAGAGTACTATTAGAGGTTCTTCGTGAGCACAAGCTGTACGCTAAGTTCAGAAAGTGCGATTTTTGGTTGCGCGAGGTTCATTTCCTCGGGCATGTTATCTCCGGTGCTGGTGTTGCAGTGGATCCAGCAAAGGTCCAGGCAGTTATGGATTGGGAGATTCCCAAGACCCCTTCGGAGATTCGTAGTTTTATTGGTTTAGCTGGTTACTATCGGCGATTTATTGAGGGATTTTCATCCATCGCCGCCCCTTGACCCAGCTCACCAGAAAGGGAGTGAAGTTTGTTTGGTCCGAGAAGTGTGAGAGTAGTTTTCAATTGTTGAAGACTAAGCTCACGACAGCCCCGGTGTAAGTCTTACCGAGCGGTGTAGAGGGTTTTGCTATCTACACGGATGCGTCTCGGATTGGTTTAGGCTGTGTGCTAATGCAGCAGGAAAGGGTAGTGGCTTATGCTTCTCGTCAGTTGAAGGAGCATGAGAAGAACTATCCGACTCATGACTTGGAGCTCGCAGTAGTGGTTCATGCACTAAAGATCTGGAGGCACTATCTTTATGGTGTCAGATTTGAGGTGTTTACCGACCACAAGAGCTTGAAGTATCTTTTCTCCCAAAAGGAATTAAACCTGAGGCAGAGAAGATGGATTGAGTTCTTGAAGGACTATGACTTCGACCTTCAGTATCACCCTGGGAAGGCGAATGTCGTAGCGGATGCTCTGAGTAGAAAGAGGCCATCTCTCCAGCAGGATTGGAAGATGTTGGAGGATGCGGCTTGCGCGTTGACTGAGTTAGAGCCATCGCTATGCCAGGCTTTTGTAGCTCAGTTATCCCTTAGGTCCTCGGTTTTGGATGAGGTGATCGAGCAACAGAAAGCCGACCCTAGACTCCTAGAGTTAGTGGGCAAGGCAGGCATTGCTCGTGATGAGGACGGTGTGATTAGATTTCAGCACCGTGTTTGTGTCCCTGATTTGGTAGATGTCCGTGAGCATGTGTTAGCGGAGGCTCATAGATCGCGATTCTCCATTCATCCAGGTAACACTAAGATGTACCAGGATTTGAAGAGATCCTTTTGGTGGTCTGACATGAAGAGGGATGTAGCGGATTATATGTCTAGGTGTTTGGTGTGTCAGCAAGTGAAGGCCGAGCGACAGCGACCATCCGGCCTTATGCAAAGGATGGAGGTTCCAGTGTGGAAGTGGGAAGCTGTCACTATGGACTTTGTTTCGAGTTTGCCTCGATCTAGAAGGGGCAATGACTCGATTTGGGTAGTTGTAGATAGATTCTCGAAGACTGCTCATTTCTTGCCTATGAAGAAGAAGCAGTCAGTAGAGAGTTTAGCTAGATTGTATGTTAGTAGTATCATCAGATTGCATGGTGTGCCGAAGTCGATCATTTCGGATCGAGATCCGAGATTCACTTCGAGGTTGTGGAAGGGTCTTCAGGATGCCTTAGGTTCGGAGCTGAAGCTCAGTTCGGCGTTTCATCCCCAGACTGATGGACAGTCCGAGAGGACTATCCAGACGCTCGAGGATATGCTGAGAGCGTGTGTATTGGATTGGAAGGATGATTGGGAGCGTCATTTACCTCTAGTGGAGTTTGCATACATTAACAGCTTTCATGCGAGCATTGGTATGGCTCCATTTGAGGCGTTGTATGGTTAGCCCTGCAGATCTCCTTTATGTTGGGAGGAGACCGGTGATAGGCAGCTGATCGGTCCGAAGTTAGTTCAGGAGACTTCGGATAAGATCCAGCTTATCAGGAAGAGGCTTGTTGCGGCCCAGGATAGGCAGAAGAGCTATGCCGACAACAGGAGGAAGGATCTTGAGTTCGAGGTGGGTGATCATGTCTTCTTGAAGATATCGCCTACTCGAGGTGTTGTCAGATTTGGCAGGCATAGTAAGCTGAGCCCTAGATTCATTGGCCCGTATGAGATTCTCAAACGTTTGGGTAGCGTGGCATATGAGCTAGCATTCCCCCCATCTTTGTCTAGTGTTCATCCCGTCTTCCACGTTTCGATGCTCAGGAAGTATGTCTGAGATCTGTCTCATGTGATTAGTCATGAGCCAGTGGAGATTCAGCTAGATCTATCGTATGTCGAGCAACCAGTAGCTATTCTTAACCGGAAGGTTCAGCATCTCCGGAACAAGAGTATTGCGTCAGTGAAAGTTCTCTAGCGGAACTTCTCACGAGAGGAGGCTACTTGGGAGCTTGATGATGCGAAGAAGAAGAAGTATCCCCTTTTGTTTGAGTAGCGTCGTTCTAACTTCGAGGACGAAGTTTCTTTAAGGGGGAGAGGGTGTAAGGCCCTCGAATTTTGTTGCATTATTTTAATTTCGTGTAAATAATTCATGTTGTGTATGCATCGAAGTACATATCCACATATGTATTAACTATTTATACTTATGTGTATAAGTTAGTTGTAAATAATGTATGAATGACATGTTGGTAGTGTGTACGTGATAGTACATATGTATGACATGTAAATATGTATAAGTTGTGCATGGTTTATGAATGTTTTAGAGTTCTGGCCGAAGGCCAGCTTAGTGTCAATATCAATAGACGTTGATGTTGTGTCTGCGTCAACCATATGGACGCCAACACTAAGTCCAGCGTCCAGCGATGTGGACGCCAATTTCTCTGACATGTATGCGTTGCAGAGCCGGATTTCCGGGAGCAAGCTTGCTCACCCATTGGGGAGCTGTCCCCAATGGTCTGAAAGCTTTCTTGTCCGACCTGCGTGAAAGGAGAGCTTCCTCTCCTATTTACAAAGCCCTTTCTGCAACCCTCAGCCCTCTCTTGGCTCTCTTTGCAAGAGGAGAAGAAAGAGAAGAAGGAACCCTAGAAAATCTGTGAGAAACCCCACCTTTGCAAGCTTGGATCCGACCTTCTGAAGCTGTTCCTGGCCATCTACCACGACAAGGAGCTAGCTGAAGTGAAGGAGGAGGCTTCCCCGACCTCATCTTGGAGGCATCTTCGTCCTAGAACCCGAAGGAAAGCAATTGTGGAGCTTCTTGGGACTGCCCAAGGAGAGCTTCTCCGACCATTTAGATCCCTTTGGAGTTTTTGCAAGAGGCAAGTAACCTACCCCTATCGTCCATGTAGATGTCAAGTAGGGTTTTATCATTTTTATGTATTTTTCCTCGTGTCCTAGATCCCCCATTCTTCTTGATTTTTGGAGTTTGGTCTGTGTTTCTGCACAGACAGGAACTTGGCGTCAATGCCCTTGACGCCGAGATCCCTGGTGTGCGTCCAGCGATCTTGCCGTCCACTCCTGGAACGGCCAGAGACCGCCGTTAAGTTCTCCAGGACAGAACAATGCGCTGTTCTTCCTGGTATATTTGATTAATTTCTATGTGTTTTCGATGAGGAGATATTGTAAACCTATTATGATATGTAATATGGATGTCTGAATGTGTGGTGAGATCTTTGTAATTTCTGAGATTTGGCATAAATGGTTTTATTGTGGAGAATGTATGCATGATGAGACCTAGACCATGTTCGCTACCGTTTGTGCAATTCATGTGAAGTTGGATGCCCTAAATTTTGCTAAATCGAGAGTGGGTAAATCAGTCCATGCTCTGATTTATTGAATTTTTGAAATGGAATTAGAAAAACATGTGTAGGGTTGTAAAATCTCCAGTAAATTGTGTACTGTGAAATAAATTCGGGAAAATTTTTGTGGTATTGTGTATATTGAGTTCAAGGTTATGATCTGTTAAAACTAAATTTTTATGTTATACATCATGATAAATTGAATTTTGAATAATACGGGAATCTATGTTAAAATTTCTGCAATTGTATTTTGGATCAGAAAAATGTGAAAATTTTCATGTGGGGTCCTAAACCGAAATTAGCATGTGGTTAAATTCTCAGGTCATTTGGACAACTATACCATGCAATATGAATTTTCCATGCAAAAATGGGTAATTAATGCATGCCATTGTGAAATGATTTAAATTCTGTGTAACCCAACCTGATTGGTGAAATTTCCTGAATGTTAATTTCTGTCATCTGTAGTGGCATGATTAGGAAAACAGAGTCATGTTGCGAATAAGAGAATGAATGAGATATGAGCGTCATGTGTAAAATGTGTGTAAAAATCGACATGTGTAATGTGTAATGTGTAAAAACCGACATGTGTAATGCGTAAAACTATGCCAAGTGTGATACTGCTTCCATAGAGGGCTGTGGAACCGTACCATGGAAAAGTCCCCATGTGAAGGTTCAATGTGTTGTGATCCTAAGGGCATTAGGATGAAATCCTGGAGGTGGACAAGTACCACTGGTTAGGGTGGAGACTTGTTCTCCCGGTCTGCGCAGTCTAAGAGTCGTCACTGTATTGCCTAGGTGGCATCTATGTGTATGTGATGTGTATGTGTCCTTCTTATGGTGGTTTGGACTATGTGTCACGGCACTAAAGTGTAAAATGTGAAATGTGAAATGTGATTGTGACCATGTGCAAATTGTGTAGTGTGAACTATATGAATAAGAAATTGTGTAAAAATGTGAAACCAAAATGTGAGATGTGAAATTGAAATCCATGATATGATGAACTGAAATCATGTTAGAACAGCAACATAGATGTGGTTATTATTATGTGCTAAATGTGTACAATGCGTAGAATCCATGCTAGGGACAATCCTTACTTATGTGTAAACCATTCCATGTGTGTTTGCTCTCACGTTGTGGTTGAATGAGAACATAGCTTTCATGTGTTAGATTGTAAAGTGTTAAACCACATCAAAACAGTAAGCTTAAAGCATGTAAACTGGTTATGTGCATGTATAAGAATGAGTAGTAACCATGTTAGCAATGTTTTCTTCCATGTATGTAAACTAGTCATGCTAGATTGCTTTCATGTTTTAGTTTAATTGAAAGTAGAACTTTCGTGTGTAGGATTGATTAGAGACCATGTGATAGGAGATGTTGATTTAGAAAATCTGAAAGCACGAATCATGTGTTCATTAGTAGAATTTACATGATAAGGTTGTTAATTTCAATGTCACGCATGCTATATGTTGTGTCTTGTAAATGGTATGTAAAAACTTGCTATGATATGTGCATGTGTGATAGATGTAGTGTTATTTGCTGAGTCTTTTAGACTCATTACTTGCTTCGGCGTACATGCGTAGTTGGTGATGACACACTTGCAGAGGAGGCAGTGGAGACCGACTCCGAGCGTGGAGATTAGATCGTTGGTGTACTTGGCGATATTTTTATTTCATAGTATGTAATGGCAACATTGTACTAGCATTATCATGGATAAATGTTAAGTGTGGACAATTACGTATTTGATTTTCAGAAATTTAATTATGTGGACTTTTAGTTCTTTAAATGTTATTGCAATCATGTATGTTAAATGTGGATGATGAATGAAATGAAGACAGTGGTTCTTTTACTTCCGCTACTCTGTTCTTATATACACGTGTATCTCAGCTGAATGTTATTGTTGGGTAAATGTCTCACTGTGGCAACGTTCACTATACCGACGTGGGTTGGTATAACCGCACCGGTATAATGAGGGTCGTCACATACACTCACGAGGAAGGGAATGACCAAGAGTGAAGCCAGGAGTACCCTCGATTCATTATGTTATCTTAGAGTTGTAGTTAGTTATTTCCTTTTATTGCAATGTAATTGGGCCCTATAGAATGGCTCTGATATTAGTGGTTGTAACTAGACATTTGAAAAGATATTAATGAGAAAGATTTGCTTTAGTATTATTCAATGTGCAATGGTCTGATGTCTAGTATACGCTCTATACCTTTTCTTGCAACTGCCTTCGCGCTCCAATATTCCGTGTTGGGGCATGACATGTGCGCCGCCAAAAGGAGGACTTTTTTGGTGGGAATCAAATTTCAAATGGGAGTGGCGCGGTGTGCCAAGAAGGGAGGCCCATCTTCTGTGGTGCAATGTGCCAAGTCGAACTATCAAAGGCAGCAATGCGAGTTCAAAAAAAAATGCTTATAACTCTCTCTCTATTTCGTTTTAGACAAAGCTTTCAACATAAAACTTGTTATAAACAAGATGGAGAAGATATCTATGCACTTTATTTGCATCAATTTGACCTAGGGATGCGTGAATTTCAATTTTATGACCAAAAAGCCCTAATTCACTATATGCTTGAAAAATGCTTAATACTTTCAAACCAGTGCATAAAAATTGGGGAAAATAGATGGGAATCCTTTTCAAACCAGTGCATAAAAATTTGACCTAGAGATACAATACCAAGAACACGTGAGTCGTATGAATACGAAAACTGAAACTTTGGGGCCTTAATTCGATGCATATGCATGATATAAATTGGGGAAAACTTGTCTAACATGCTTGGGACATATAGAGGTATTTATGAACAAGCTTAATTAGAGTTTGGCCCGAGATTACCTACCTTTTGAATATCTCTTGCAAAGGGGATGAAGAACTACATTTTTTGATGAAGAACACCCAAATCTTTGCTCTAGAGCTCCTCTTCTTGCTCCTAGCCAATTCCCCTACGGCTAGCAAGGTTGGGAGAAGGTTGGGGGCGGCCATGGAGGGTTTATGATGTGTTTATAAGGGTAGGGTTGTGTAAAAACGAGTTTAAGTTTCCAAATCTTGAGGGTAGGAGTCCTACCATGATTAGGGCTCCTTTCTATGGCTATTTCCTTATAATCTCACCTCAATTAAGAGGGTAAGTGGAAGCAAATTCGTGCACCCCAATTGGGCTAGGGTTTAAACTCATACCATGACCCATTTGACACACTTTTATGCCTAATTAACCCACTTTTATGGTGGTTATTGGGTTATTACAAATTTTAAATATTAATTTCTTATATTTGGTTTCCTATTGATCCCAATAAACATGATTGGACATTAAACATCTATTTCACATGACTTAGTTACCTATGATAATGAGTTTTCGACATTATCGAATTTTATCACCTTAAGTCGGATTTTACAATTTTACTAACCCAAACATATTTGTTTGACTCTAATTTCTTTATTATTATTTGTATCCTATTATTTAATTTGTCATCCTAAAATTTGGTGTGATTCCGAGTTGGTTTTTCATATGTGATAATAACATTTATCGTTATTGGGTTTATTTGTCTTAATACTTGTTCAGTATTGGCCAACCCAATTATTCATGTCTTGACCCACTTTCTTTACCACTCATTGTAATTTATTTGTTAGTGTCCGATCATAAATTTTCATTTAATTGCATTGCAATATTTCACATGTTATAATAATTGTCTTATTTATTTGTATTTTTAAAATTTGGGTTGCTACATCCTCCCCCACTTAAAAGAATTTGGTCCTCCAAATTCATATGATATGGAATGATATGAGCACCAAATTATTCGGAATATTTCTCTTGATCATCTCCCTCTCTTAAGACTGTGCATGTAAGGCATAACTTTCGAAGTAGGTCACATATCCGAGATATATGTTTATCAACCTTTGAACTAGCTCTCCTTAGGCTCTACCCAATCTCACCAGGTGCTTATAGTGAACCTAACTTAATGCTAGATACAAACCCTATGATTCCTAGATCCTCACGACCATGATCCTTTAATGTAGAGTCATAACTTAGCCTCTAATGTATCCTAGGACTATAGGAAAGGCTAGGCTCTGATACCACTCTGCCACGCCCCCGATTTTTAGCAACAGAATAAATCGGGAAACACAATGAACAAGCATGCATTCAGAAGCCATAGACAATGACTAATACCAGTAGGGCCCATAATTTAATAATCAAAGCTCTATTCATCATAATAAATGAATAATACAATCTCCAATGTCAAAATAAGAACAACTCTCTACTTACTAGTCTTAGCTATCTCTCAAAGAAAGATAAAATTACAATGATGACCATTCTCTCATAGACTAACTAGAAATAGAAATGACTCTCTAAGTGTATTTTACGCTCGGCGCACAAGTTCCATCATTAAACATACTCCTCATCTTCACTACCTAAAATGTTAGGAAGTAGGTATGAGCAAACTAGCCCAGTAGGATTTACATCTCAATGTGCGGACAATGATATAAGTGATTAACATTTTACTCCGACAGGCATGAGTATAAACAAGATGTTCTAATATGCATGATAAATCCAATGAAAACATAATTAGCAATGTGTTCAAGAGATGTCCAATGAATTCGAGATATTAAGTGAGAAGGACGGTCAAGTAAAAGAGATTATCAGGCTAGAAGGTATATTGCATATACAGGGGAGTATTCACATTTGGAAGAAATAAACATGGACAATAGTTCATGAAGGTCAGGATAACTCATGTGTTAATATCACTGAAGAGGAAACAGTCAGGATTATATAAGAAAGTTCTTTCACACAAGAAGATCACTAGAGTATCTTTCAAGAGATCAAGATAGCAATGGGAAGTGCAAGTACGCAAGACAATTCACCAGCAAGCATTTTGAGTAACCTATTCTGGGCACTCCACAAGAATGTACTTTTCATATCACGCAGGGTCTACTAGTGCCACAAGCAAGTACGTCCCTCTACCACTCAGGTTAAGGACCAGCACACAGTAGCGAGTAACAAGTCAAGTCAAGCAAGTATATCACATGTAACAAGTACGTGTCATGCCAAGCACCAATCATGATTCCGCACCACGCCAGGCACACGACTTTGTTAGGGGATCAGCCTAACAATCAACTCCTGGGGTAACGAACATCTTTGGGAAACTGAGCAATCAACACCTTGGGGTGAATAGGACTTTGTCGGGGTGAATCTGACAATCACACCCATAGGTAACAGGACTTTGCCAGAATCTCCAGGACCACGTACGGCCCCCAGTTAGGTTCGTATTGCGCAACACTGGCTTGTGTCCCAATGAGCCCGTCGACTCATGGGTGACAAGAACGAGTTTCGAGTCCATGACTCCAATATCATTAATGTACTTCAAGAACGTATCACAAAAAGGCAATGTGTGTCAATAAGGATGGACTGGTCAAGAGAGTTCAAGACTATCATGTCAAGGACAAAGATTTAGGATCACAATTGTAAAGGGAGTGATCAGACGTAATTTAAGTTTAACAATCCACTAATGTCTTTGTCATTCAATTTGGACTAATGCCGAGAGAGTAATATGAGAACGAAAAGTGCACACTATCTCCTGGGAACTTCAATGGTACAACCAGCTCGGTCTCTATGAGGGAATCGACAGAGTATGGAGACTTACAGAGGTCTTAACAAAAAGGTTCTTAGTTGCCAGAATAGAATGTCCAACAGAGAGGTTTCAATTTGTCAAGAAGGGGTTGCCTAACTTGTGCAAGTGTACAAGTGTAACGTGTATCGAAAACTTGCCAAATCAAATGTGATATAAAATAGCAAGGAAATTATGACAAACATGGGAAGTAACTAATAAGACAAGTTTAAAATCAAGAAAGTCCAAATAAAGCAAGACCATTATGTAACATGTAGAATAAATTAAAAGCTATGCATGGTTAATGTAAGGTTCTCTACATGCCATTATCACCAAGCCAATTTTCATTCAAGTTTAAGTTATCATTTTAACCATAAACTGAGCATAAGATGATGAACAAGGTCAATTACATGGTAATAGAGACATGATCATATCATTAAGAATATTAGAATAAGATTTCAAGTTATTAATGTCTTTACAAATGGGTTAAACAAATTTTATATTGCTGGAAGTATGAAAATCATGCTTAATAAAACTTAATAGAACTTAATCAAGCTTATTCATGGCATAATCATTCTTAATTAACTTAATCAAGGTTAACTAGAGATCAACAAGACTTAATTAGGACTTAATTAAACTTAATAAAACTTAATAAAGCTTAATTAAACTTAATTAGGACTTATTGAAGCTTACTCAAACTTAGTCAAGCTTAATTGGAACTTAATCAGACTTAGTTAGGTCTTAATAACACTTAATCAAGCTTAATTAGACTTTAATAGACTTAATCTGGCTTAATCATACTAAAACAAGGCTTAATCAAGCTAAACTATGGTTAAATAGGCTTAAATAGTACTTAATCAGCTTTAAATAGGACTTAATCTGACTTAAAAATGTTGCTGGACAACATGTTCCACTAAATAAATGACATACAGGGACTTCTATGCAAGAGATCAATAAAAAAAACACTAAAACAAAGGGGTATATGGCTCAAAGGGGAGCTCGGTCTAGTGTGCCAGAGAGAAGAGGATAGACCAAAGATAGACACCTGGTTCACTATGCCAATCAAGACATGCAACACAGAAGGGTGCTGTGCGCTGCCAGAAGGAGGGCTTTTTTGGTGGGAATCAAATTTCAAATGGGAGTGGCGCGGTGTGCCAAGCAGGGAGGCCCATCTTCTATGGCGCAATGCGCCGAGTTGAACTATCAAAGGCAGTAATGCGAATTCAAAGAAAAATGCTTATAACTCTCTCTCTATTTCGCTTTAGACAAAACTTTCAACATAAAATTTATTCTAAACAAGATGGAGAAGATATCTATGCATTTTATTTGCATCAATTTGACCTAGGGATGTGTGAATTTCAATTTTATGACCAAAAATCCCCAATTCACAATATGCTTGGAAAGCGCTTAATACTTTCAAACCAGTGCATAAAAATTAGGGAAAATAGAGGGGAATCCTTTCTAACATGTTGAATAATCTTCAGTCAAAGTTTCATAAATTTTAGATAAGGGGTTTAAGAGATACAATACCAAGAACATGTGACTCGTATGAACACGAAAACTGAAACTTTGGGGCTTTAATTCGATGCATATGCATGATATAAATTGGGAAAAACTTGTCTAATATGCTTGGGACATATAGAGGTATCTATGAACAAGTTTAATTAGAGTTTGGCCTGAGATTACCTACCTTTTGAATATCTCTTGCAAGGGGGATGAAGAACGACATTTTTTGATGAAGAACACTCAAATCTTTGCTCTAGAGCTCCTCTTCTTGCTCCTAGACAATCCCCCCACGTCTAGCAAGGTTGGGAGAAGGTTGGGGGAGGTCATGGAAGGTTTATGATGAGTTTATAAGGGTAGGGTTGTGTAAACACGAGTTTAAGTTTCCTAATATTGAGGGTAGGAGCCCTACCATGATTAGGGCTCCTTTCTATGGCTATTTCCTTCTAATCTCATCCCAATTAAGAGGGTAAGTGGAAGCAAATTTGTGCACCCCAATTGGGCTAGGGTTTAAACTCATATCATGACCCATTTGACACACTTTTATGCTTAATTAACTCACTTTAATGGTGGTTATTCGGTTATCACGAATTTTAAATATTAATTTCTTGTATTTGGCTTCCTATTGATCCTAATAAACATGATTGGACATTAAACATCTATTTCACATGACTTAGTTACCTATGATAATGAGTTTTCGACATTATCGAATTTTATCACCTTAAGTCAGAGTTTACGATTTTACTAACCCAAACATATTTGTTTTACTAATTTCTTTAGTATTATTTGTATCCTATTATTTAATTTATCATCCTAAAATTTTATTTGATTCCGAGTTGGTTTTACATATGTGATAATAACATTTATCGTTATCGGGTTTATTTATCTTAATACTTGTTCATTATTGTCCAACCCAATTATTCATGTCTTGACCCACTTTCTTTACCACTCATTGTAATTTATTTTTTAGTGTTTGATTATAAATTTTTCATTTAATTACATTGCAATATTTCACATGTTATAATAATTATCTTATTTATTTATATTTTTAAAATTCAGGTTGCTACATGACCAATAAGGCTATTCCCAAAAGATACTTTGCTTCACTCAATTGTGATCATTCCCAAACCCTGGGATTTGTCGGGTAGTACCAGCCAGATAATATGTCGTACGCTGGAAAGTCACTTGTTGTCCACATTATTGCAGCCTTCAAATTGAAATTCTGTTTTCTGGATGCATCATAAGAAAGAACCCCATCTGACCATAACAATTTCAGCTCATCAATCAACGGTCTGAGATATATGTCTAAATTTTTTCCTGAACTTTTTGGACCAGAAATCAGCAATGAAAGGAAGAGATTCTCACGCTTTATGCACATGCCTGGCAGAAGGTTGTACGATGTTAAAATACTGGCCAACATGAGTAAGATGCCACCGTGCCTCTGAATGGATTGAAGCCATCCGTGCATAAACCCAGCCGCACGTTGCGTGGATCCCTTGAGAAGTAAGGATGAGTACGGCTAAAATGAGCCCAAGCTTCGCCATCGGCAGGATGACTGATTTCACCATCATCACGACAGACTCTTTCCGCATGCGAAGTCATATGTCCAGTTGTCTTTGGGCACATGAACAACCACTGCAATCTAGGTGTGATCGGAAAGTATCGCAGTGACTTATATGAAACGTCCTTCTACTTTGACTTGTCTCCTCTCTTAGGCTTGAATCTCTCATGCTTACAGATACAACATGATGTCTTATCTGCATCATCTTTGTAGTACAACATATAATGATTAGGACATGGATCAATTTTCATAAAACCAAGCCCCAGATCATTCACCATCTTCTTCGCACAGTAAAAATCATCGGGCAACCTCTTTGATTGAGGAAGCATACTCTTGACGAGTAAGAGAAGTCGATCAAAAAAACTCTCGCTCATATGAAATTCAGACTTCAAATTCAGTAGTTGCAACACTGCAGATAACCGTGTATGCTTCTCACAACCATCCCATAATGGCTCATCAACATCTCAAAGTAACTAATAAAATCTCTAAGCTATATTATTCAACACTTCTTCATTTGTTTGGTCATCATGAATATTGAACTCTGGACTAGCAGCATCGACAACCATGTCTACGTATGTAGTTGTGGAGGCAAAGTTGGTTGGTTCATACAACTGGATATTAAACTCAGCATGAGATGACCATAACTCATAATGGGCAACAAATCCTCTCGTATACAAATGATGCTGCACATCCCATGTCGATATCCAGTTTCTATTCTTACAAGCCAAATAGGGACATCAGATGTTACCCATTGGATCAACTGCTACTGATGAATTCCTCAATGCAAACCGAATAAAACTGTCAACTTCGTCTTTAAACTCCTCTATCACAACTCCATTAACTATTCCACGGTACATCCATGACCGATTCTCATACGACATTCTTCCTACATAGATTAAATGTCATCGTACGAGTTAAAACCCAACCCACCCTCACATCGTTCGAGTAAGTCAAAATGAATAGGTAGGACATATTAATTAGATTATCACTTTTTACCCATCGATGAAGATTTGATCGCACTCACATGGTCATTTACTATATGTTTGTACATTTTGCTGAAAATTTCGGCAGCATCTTCCCACACCTCTCCGATATATCAAAAATGTTTATTGATTAAGAAATTTTCTTAAACAAATACTTCTAAGTGGCTAAGAAAATATTCAAAATCAATAAAGGTATACCAGAGAGGAGTGAGAAGACGCAACCAAAATTTTCAACAACTGTACAAACACATATAGTAAATAACCACCTAACTGCGATCAAACATTCACAGACTATCCAAAACGGGACAATTCAAGACTTTGAGTTAGATATACACATTCTCATCATTGAAAACCAGACTCGTGCACATCAATCCCAAAGTCTTGAACGGGAAGGTTCATTGACATGGACTTAACACACTCTCGTGAGGTGTGTGCAGTGATAAATTGCTATACATGCATAGGTCAAATTTAAAAACCACATAAACATGATAGGAAAATGAAAACAAAATTTTACATGTGAACAAGTGCAATATTAAAAAAAATTCACACATACATGTAAATGAATTAAATTAAAGTAAGAAGTACAATACTAATCACTAAACTGAAAATAAATAATTAAAAGTAATCCATATAATAGTGTCCTATTGAATTAAGTTCGAATCAAGGATCTAATGTCTAGAAGGAAGAGTTTGTACTCAAATTTTTTTTTCTAAATTGAGATATAATATATTTTTCTACATATAAACAATCTGTGATGATGGTGGAGGATGATGGTGGAGGGAATGGGACAGTGGATGGGAGGATGCAAGTGGCTGAACAAATGCTCGGTCATTTTTTAGTGACTTCAGTTCAAGGATTTTTGAGGTCAGAGGGTAGGGAGGATGGGGAGTCTAGTGTCTTATGAAAGTTTAGGGTTGAATTGTGTGACTGAATTCCACTGGAAAAATGGTCCTTAGATGAATGGTTGATCTAATGGATGCAATCAGTTTGAATATAAGTATCTAACAAGTAGTATGATTGCACAAGCTTGCACTTGCCACCTGTGTATGCTTAGCTTTCTTGGGACTTGGTGAAGATATTGTAGAACATGGAGCACATTCATATTGCTTTTTTTGATATCTTTTCACATTTATGGGTTGGGTTTACATCCTATCTTGCTGGAGACTATGTTATCTTGGTAGAGAAATTTGTGTGTGTCTTTCTGTTCATCATGCTAGCTGGGTTGTAAGGAGTTAGCTGAGCTGAGTATCACCCACTTGAATCTAGCTCAATAAAAATTGAACTTAAACTCAGCTTGATCTGAACTATGATCAAACATAATTGTTCATACTTGCCTTATTTATATGCTTCACAAGTTCAAACTGTTGGCCCTTTTGGTATGACAGCAAGTTAACCTAGAGGGGGGGTGAATAGGTTTTCTGAAATCTGAAACAGAAACTTAAACACAGAAAATTATCACTTGAAAGTTTGGTTAGTTTAGTGTGATAAAGAGTAGCAGTGCGGAAGCAAATAAACAATCACACACATAACACAAGAGATTTATCCTGGTTCGGCCCTTTCCACATGGAAGTCCTACGTCCAGTCCCCAAGCAACCTCTTGGGATTTCATTAACCAAGGGTACAGTCCCCCTCAAGGACACTACAACACCCAGCACCCCAGCTGGTCTTCTTCTCTTTCCCGGGCAAGAAGGCAGCCCACTTCTTTTACAGGCTCAGAAGCATACAAACCCCAGTGCGGTTCTGCTAGACACAAACCTCTAGCTAGGTTCTACACTGTATACAGTCCTACAGCTAGACATAAATCTTTTTTAGAAAAGAAAGATCAGACCGAGAGCTATTACAAGATGAACACTAAGAACTTAGCTCGCAGTCAAGGACTCTCCCCCAAATTTACAATGAGCGCAGAGAGAGAATGAAGAGAGAAAAGAAAGCTTGAAGTCTTGAATGCTTGAGACGATTTTGCTTGCTTCTTCTTGGCTCAGGCTCTTTCTATCTTTCTTTGAGTGTATGTGGCGTTGAGGTTCCTCACTGGTTGTACACTCCTTCAAAGATATTCAAGAAAGCTCTCTACGTTTTCTTCAGCCATGCTTCATCTTTTATATGAGCAGCTTTTGAATGGATCCGTTGAAGAGATCCATTGGAGTTCTAGCCGTTGCTCATCTTCTCTTCATTTGTCTTAATCAGACTCTGGTGGTCTTCGAGGTCTCTAAGTATAGAAGAGAGTGTTAGCATAAAAGAGTGTTTATAAGATAACAGTGCATGCTACTGTGTTTCTGCTATCATGCTGAAAATAGTAGTTCATATCTTTTTCTGACAAGACTCTGAAATACACATGCAACTTTTTCTGTCAGAAGATATTTGACTTTTCATTTAAGCGCCAAAACACTTCAGAGTAAATCGATGTGAGACCAAATCGTTATGGCACTTATCGAATCGATGTGAGAAGCAAATCGTTGTTCTCACTTAACAAATCGTTATAGCTATCAACTCGTTATGAAACTTATCAAATCGATGTGAGAAGCAAATTGTTGTTTCTCACTTATGAAATCGTTATAATGATCAATTCGTTATGGCAAGCAAATCGATGTGAGCTTTAATGAATCGTTGTAGAAGACAAATTGATGTGAGGGCAAATCGTTGCGCTCACTTATCAAATCGATGTGAGAACCAAATCGATATGAGAGCAAATCGTTGTTCTCACTTATGAAATCGTTATACGGTCAAATCGATGTTTCACTTAACGAATCGTTACACAATCAAATCGTTGTGTAGCTTATCAAATCATTTGTTAGTGAAATCGATGTGGCACTTTTGAATAGAAATCAATGTATATTGAATGAACATCGATTTAGCATTTTAGTGCACCTTATTAAATCGTTGTGAGACTAATCATCTTGTTATGAGATTGATGCGACACAGATGAAACATGATATTCAATTTAATTAATCATAAATGTTGTTATCACAACGATATATTTGATATCATCATAAGTTTTGTTATCACCAAAATACAAAGACAAACAGAGAGTGGTTCAACACAAACCCTGCTCATTTAATAGTTGCGCCCTAAAAGCTAATTAAATGCACATTGTTTTGCAATTACATTATTTTTATTATCATTATTGTTTTAATTACATGTGCTAAATCCATTAAAAGTTGGTCAGAGGACTCAAGCCATGCAACTCAAGCCTGTGTAGGTAATGGTGCTAACCAGAAGAAAAAAGGACCAGGCTCTCATTGAGCGAGGCCCTTATCATTTCCCCATGAATTCTGAAATGGAGTATCCTAGGAATAAGAAGAAAATGTCATGTCTCCCTAAAAACTAAGCTTTTGATGCTGGGTTCATAAAACTAGTTTAGTCCTATAATAAAGATTAGATTTTTATCTCGAGATAGTAGAAATTTTCCAACCTTGTTCATGATCTTAAGTGAGATGTGTAGCTGGGCACTTGAACGTAGTCTATTTCTCAAATGAGCTTAAAAGTTTCTTTGAACTCAACTCACCTAGATGAGCTGACCTTGATGTGAAGTCACTGGTTCATTCACACCCCAATTTTGGTTTTGTTTTTTGTTGGATGTACTGTGTTTTTGTTTGTTTAAAATTTCTTATTAGGTTTCACTAGAGGTTGCAGTTTAAGTTCAACATAAGCATATTCCAACACTTTTTTACCATGGTTTTCAATTGTTTTGGTTATTTGTCATAATTCACCATAACAACATCCTTTAAGTGGTTTTGGAGTTTAATGACTATTTTTTGATACCTTCTAACTTTAGATTTTATAAAAACTTTGTTGTTATCTTTACTTGCCTAACATGGTAGTATATCTTTATTAACATGTTACTGCTAGGTGATGCATATGCCTTCCAGTCATATAGCTATTAACTAGAATGGATATGGGCTTTGAGCCACAAATTCGCAAGATCGTTGAACAAATGGACATGTCGTAGTGTGGTTTACAGCAGATAATGATGTTCAGTTCTACCTTTCCAAAGGAAATATAGGTTCAGGATCTGCATTCACACATTTGCTTGTTTTTGTAAGAAGTGCTAGAATTCTTTCTAAACTTCATTTTGTTTTTCTGAAAAAGACCTGGTTTTTGTTTTTCTTATCTATTAGAAAATGAGAAGTTAGAAGCCATTAGTATATTGCATTGCTACCTGCTTATGCTAAAACATATTGAAATCGTCTGGGATTACTTTAATTTAATGTCATGCAAGATGCAAGCATATTTCAAATATAGAGTTGGCACATTGTCTTGTGTCAGTGTCAAGTACATGTACTAGCATGCTAGTTTGAGGGGGAGGGGGTTGCCAGCAGGAGGGGGAGGGCGAGGGGGCAGCAAGGGTGGGGCACCGGGGATGGGAGGGGGAGGGGGTGGGGGTAGCCGGGAGGGGGAGGGGGTCGCCGGTAGGAGGGGGTGGGGGTGGCGATAGTTGGGAGGGGGTCGCCGGCAGGAGGGGGAGGGGGCGGAATGGGTGGGGCACAGGGGATGGGAGGGGGAGGGGGTGGGGGTAGCCGGGAGGGGGAGGGGATCGCCGATTGGAGGGGGAGGGGGCGGTAGGGGTGGGGCGCCGGGGATGGGAAGGGGTGGGGGTGGGGATAGCTGGAAGGGGGAGGGCATTACTAGTGTCGGGGATGGGAGGGGGAGGGGGTACCTGCGATCGACGGCGGCGACGGCGGTGCAGGTCGCAGCGGTAGCGGTGCAGGTCGAGGTGGCCGACGGCGATGGTGTAGGGCTCGACGGCGGCTGGCAGGGGTGGTGCAGGTCGCGGCAGTGTCTGTTGCACATGTGGAGAGAGAGAGAGAGAGAGAGGGAGAGAGCACGAGACCGAGTGGGTTTCGTGAGGGTGGCGAGATGGGAAATGAGGATTTTCCGACAGATATGTCGACAGATGTATTTTTGTCAGAATGTCCGTTGGAATGTTTGCCGAGGACTTAGTTTTGTCGGAATGTCCGTTAGAATGTCCGCAATATACTTGAAAAAGCAGCATTACCAACGGATATTTCTTTCAGATTGTTATCCGTCGGAAATTCTGACAGATATTTCGACAAAATTATATATGTCTGCATATCCGTCGGTATTACCGACAGAATATTTCCATCGGAAATATTCGTCGGTAATGCCGCTTATTCTTGTAGTGTGTGGATTCTGCAGTTGAGCCAGATTAGATTCAGCATCAGCAACAACAGCAGCCACCTCAACAGCAAAAGTCAGTGTCTAAGCAACCCCTGGAGTCTCAGGATCATCCTATGGAGGTAGATGCTGATCCCAAGGGCAAAACGTTTAAGAGAAGAGTTAGAAGGAAACTCAATAAAGCTGGTCAACCAGTCTTCCCTTCTCAGCCCTTAACCATTTCCTCTCCTCCTACTAATCCAACTCCTCCTACTGCTACTACTAATCCTACACCTCCTATTGTTGAACAACCTCCACCTCCTTCTCAACCTATTCCCTCTAACTCATCTAATCCTCCTCCCTCTACCTCTCAACCAGAGGCTCAAAATCCCTCTTCCACAAGTACTTCACTTTCTTTGTATCCTCTGAAGTACACTTTCTAGCCTTCCAAGGTAAACATAACCACTCTTCACACCTTAGCTCCTCATTTCTTTTCTTCATTTCCTACTTCTTCTACTCTTCTTCGGGTAGATCCACTCTTCCACTTGGTGGGATTGTACCTAGTGTGGTACTATCCTCAAGAGTAGGGCGCCAGTTGAAAGACAGCCCTAGCACCCTTCTTCCCCCATTATGGTATGCCTTCATATACCACTCTAAACATCACATCAATCTCTTCAAAGAATTCCTGTCCATCAAAGTCTTTCTTGAAGTCCATGAGATGCCAGGCTACAAATTTGAAGACTAGCTCCCTTCCTTACATCAAACTTCCCAAGTACTATTGGCTGATGTGAATCTCATCACACAGAAAAGCCACTGTCTCTCCCCTAAAGAATTCTTAGATCTATACCCTCATGAAGCCACTAAATTTCAAGCCACTCAGGCTAGGAACCAATTTATGGATATTCCCCTTCACCTTAATCTTAGATTTTTTGATCTGTTTGGCAACCTTTCAAGAGAGCTCCAGACCAAGTACATCAGGATGAAACAGTTCAATGAAGCCAAATTTAGGATGGGCTTGCCAGATGTGAATAATGGCCAGTGGGAGATGATCATCAATGGGCAAAGAGAGATCACACCTTCAATGATGATTGGATTACCCTCTGGACTGCATCCCAGTCTGATAGGTGTCATTTCCTCAAGGAAACAGTTTGCCCAGGTTGTTTTCAATAGACACATAAGGATAGCTGCCAGATTTAGAATCAAGTATAATATCAGTCTGTCATTCCATAGGTTTGCCCTCATGCATGCACCAAAGAACTCTCAACATATGATAGATTTCTAGAACTACTTTGCAGAGTCTGAGAGTTTTACTGAAGATCAGTGGGCAACAGCTTATCCAGAAGATCACACAGATTGCCAGAAACTCAAGCTATCTATTACTGAATATCTCTGCAAAGGTTATGAGACTCTTTGGAAGTCTATCGCACATAAATGAAAGTAGAGGTATCTTGTGTACTACCAAGTAAAGGAAGCTACTTACTCCCAAGGCCTGCACTAGAATATAATTGTCCATGAATTCCTCCACCTAGCAGCCAGCAAGAAATTTGTTCCCATAAAGAATACTCTGTGCCATGGTAACTACAATAGGAGGATTAGCTGGTTTCATCGTAGGCACATTAAGTCTTATAGGAAAATCCCTTCTATAGGACCCACTTATAACATAGATTTCTCCAAGTTTAAATTTTTTTCTAGAAATGAGAAGAAGCTTTGGGATCTTCTTCAGCATTTCCTTGCTAAAATCCCTCTTTCCCGGTATCTTCCTACTTCTTTGTCTGCCTCATGATTGTAAATTTACAGAAATCAATATATAGATCTCTTCTCCACATCTGTGTATCTCTCTCTCTTTGTCTCTTATCCTTTCTGTTAATGCCACAAAGGGGGAGAAAGAAAGTAAGAAACAAATATATAGGATAAAAATATATATAGGATAGAAACATTTTATTTTGCAAAATCAAATTTGTTTTTCACTGTCTATTTAAAAGTTTTTGTCATTAACAAAAAGTGGGAGAATTGTTGAGCAACTATCCTTTAGGAGAATGGTTAAGCAACTATCTCTTTAAAATATTGTTAAACTATTTAAGCATTATGTTTTTGCTATGACAAACCTTTTAAAATGTATACATTTCCTCCACCTAGCAGCCAACAAAAAATTGACATTATAAATAATGAAAAGATGTAAATATCTTCTACCCATTTTCAAAATATATACATTTCCTTCTCAGAGGCTGACGATATATCTAATTCAGCCCCATCTTCATCTTCATTTTCATACTCATCACTGGTATGTTCCTCCTTGTCATTGGAATCCTCATCAAACACCTGACTTACATTGATATTACGTAACTCATGTGGATCGACTTCTTCGACTTCATTCTTTTTAGATAAGTAAAATGGCTCTTCAAATTCGTCTAAACCCATATGAGCGGCCAACTCTACATCATTAACCAAGTCTACTTGAAAGAATTTGGCATTGACATGTTCAAGTGTCTGATCAGTCAAATCCAAATCGTAATCGACGAAAAGCCTTGATCTAACCCTGCTAACTACCCACCAATCATTTCTTTCTTTATTCTTGAATGATGGATAGCTTGTATGGTACACTTGTTGGGCTTAGGCAACCAAAATGAATAGCTCATAAGTATTCAATTTGGATTTATTTTTAACATCAACAATCCCATGTGTTGTGTCATTTCAAATAGAATTGGGGTCAAACCAATGACACTTAAACAAGAATATATGGTTGTCTTGTCCTAGATATTGCAATTGTAAAATCTCATGTACAATACCATAGTAGTCATATTCATTTTCATTGTATGTACTTCCTTTAACACATTTGCCGTTGTTCATCATAGACTTACTCTGCCCATAGTCTCTTGTGTGAAATTTGTACCCATTCACAATAAATCCTAGGTAGTTCTATGTGTTGAACCACTCCTATATTTTATCCTTTTATTTTGGTAATAGCAAAACTCATGCTTAATTTAAATAACATGAATACAATATATTCTTGCATTACCATTATAGATTTACACTGAGTTTCAACTTCATCATGCATGTTTTGATCATGTTCAATCGAAGCTACACTTCGTCATATCTGAAGTTCACTTCGTCATATACGGAGCTGGCACTTCGTTTGGTCATGATCAGTCGAAGTCCAACTTCGTGATATACGAAGTTCAACTTCGTCATATCCGAAGTTCAACTTCATCATATCCGAAGTCCACTTCGTCATATACGAAGCTGGCACTTTGTCATGCATGCTTTGGTCGTGATTAGTCAAAGTCCAACTTCGTCATATACAAAGCTAACTTCCTCATATCCGAAGCTTTATACGATGTTTACTTCGACCGACAACGTTATGATCTGTTTTATATGAAGTTCCAACTTCGTCATATACGAAGCTAACTTCGTTATATCCAAAGCTTTATATGAAGTGGACTTCCACCGACAACATTATGATCTATTTTTTACAAAGTTCCAACTTCGTCATATACGAAGCTAACTTCATCATATTTGAAGCTTTATCCGAAGTTCACTTCAACCAACAGCGTTATGATCTGTTTTATATGAAGTTCCAACTTCGTTATATACGAAGCTAACTTCGTCATATCCGAAGCTTTATATGAAGTTCACTTCGACCAACAACGTTATGATTTGTTTTATACAAAGTTCCACTTCATCATATCCGAAGTTTAACTTCGACCGACAACGTTGTATTTTGTCCAGTCGAAGTGACACATCGATTATTGAACATTAGAACATCCATTATCTTTCACAATTAATTACATTAGAACATTGATTAACTTTTACATCGATTACATTAGAACATCGATTGTGCTCAAACATCGATTATCTTTCACATCGATTATATTAGAACATCGATTATATTAGAACATTGATTATGCTCAAACATCGATTATCTTAAACATCAATTACCTTTTCAACATAGATTACATTTAAACATCGATTACCTTTTCAACATCGATTGTCTTACACATCGATTACGTTTCACTTAAACATCGATTACATTTAAACATCGATTACTTTTTCAACATTGATTTTTAAACATCGATTACTTTTATTTTGTTGATCTCACTCCCACTCTTCGAAAGTCGAAGTATAACATCAATTTCCTTGTTCATCTATACTTAGATGTTTTTACATATCTGTTAATATTTTTACAGAAACGTTAATGTATTCTTAGTACGAATAATGTTTTAATTCTTATGAACTATTCAATGAACCAGAAGAACACCTGATGTACACTATGTAAGGCCCTCGAATTTCGTTGCTTTATTCGTATGCCTATAAATACTTCGTGCTTGTGCATGTGTGCATGTAAATATCTACGTAAGTACTAGTTAGTATACTTATGCATGCATGTGTATAAGTTAGTTGTAAATAATGTATGAATGGTATGATGGTAGTGTGTACATGATAGTATACATATGGCACGTATATAGGTATAAGTTGTGCATGGTTTCTGCATGTTTTTGAGTTCTGGACGAAGGCCAACTTGGCGTCAAGATCAATGGACGTTTGTGTTGTGTCGGCGTCAACCATATGGACGCCAACACTAAGTCCAGCGTCCAGCGATGTGGACGTTAATTTCTCTAATCTGCATGCGTTGCAGAGCCCAGATTTCCGGGAGCAAGCTAGCTCACCCATTGGGGAGCTGTCCCCAACGGTCTGAAAGGGTTCACATCAACCCCTGCAGGACAGGAGATGCCTCTCTCTTATATCTGAACCCGAGTGCAACCCTAAACCCCCTCTCTTGACCTCTTTTGAGAGATAGAGAAGAACCTAACTGCTGTGAGCAAAACCCCACCTTTGCAACCTTTAATCCGGCGATCTGAAGCTTGTTCCAGCCATCTACCACGACAAGGAGGTAGCTGGAACATCGATAAAGGCATCTCCGACCTCGATCTGCTGTGGAGATTGCTCAAGAACCCGGAGGAAGGCAATCTTGGGAGCTTCTTGGGACTGCCCAAGGAGAGCATCACCAACCCATTTAATCCTTTGGAGAGTTTTGAAAGGCAAGTAACCTATCCCTATCGTCCATGTAGATGTCAAGTAGGGTTTTATCATTTTTATGTATTTTTTTTCGTGTCCTAGATCCCCCATTCTCTTTGAATTTGGAGCTCGGGTCCTGCATTTTGCAGAGACCTGAACTTAACGGCAACATAAATTGCCGTTAAGATCTTCTTTGACGGCCAGCGATTGTGCCGTCAATCTCCATTAACGGCCATGGCTTGCCGTTAAGTTCGTCTGGACAGAACAGTGAACTGTTCTCTCCTTATATATGATTACTTTCGATGTGTTTTGCGATGAGGATATATTGTAAACCTATTATGCTACGTAATGTGAATGTTGGAATGTGTGGGAGAATGGTTGTGCATTTATTTTGTGGATGGTTGAGTTATTGTTTATTTAAAATGCATGTGGAAGAATGGCCATGTATGTTCACCCATGATCCTAATAATCCGTGGGAAATTATGATGCCCTAATCTTGTTGAACCATGTCTATATATGTAAGGCCCCGAATTTCTTTTTTCCCGCTTCTATTTTATGTATATGATGTTTACTTGTTCTTGCATAAATGGCGTGCATGAAAATGGTGCATATTATAGATATAAATTTTGCATGTGTATATGCGTGGACGTATATTATTATCGTGAATATGAGTAATTGACCAATTTTGTGTATAAGGTACCTATTCAAATATTATGCAAGTACCATCTAAATATTGAAGTGTACCTTATATTACCCCCTTCATGGATATTGTGTACGAATATATGAAGTGCATATGTGTATGTACGCATGTATGTTATCTTATGCATGTGATAATTGTGTACCTAATTTACATATGTAACACCTTGGTATACTTAGGTATGCATGTGTATGCCCAGGTATAAATGTTATGGATTGCACGGTGTAGTAATATACATATTATACCTTATACATTGTATGTATATACGTAGTGTAAACACAGTTCTGTGTGTTGAGTCATGTTGTGTGTGTATATATATATATATATATATATATATATATATATGTATGCATATGAAGATATTCATGTACGTGTTATTATCTTGATGTACCTATGTATGTATGTGTAGGATTAGTAGTAATACATTGTATGCGTATGAAGATATTCATGTACGTGTTATTATCTTGATGTACCTATGTATGTATGTGTAGGATTAGTAGTAAATATTGGATGTTTACATGGTGTAGTGGTGTATACACTATACTACATAGGTTTCATGTGCATATATGTGTGGATTAAGCATGGTTCTGCATGATTTTAAGTTCTGGCAGAAGAGTGTCTTGGCGTTAACATGGATGGACGCCCATGATATGTCAGCGTCCATATCGACTGACGCCAACCCTAATGTAGCCATCCATGGATGTGGACGTCAATATCCCTAATTTTATGTGCGCAACAGAGCACAGAGAGCACTCATTGGGCCAGGCTTCTGATTGGGGAGATGTCTTCCCAACGGCTCTTACCTGTCCCTTCAACCCCTGCACGAGCCCCTCTTGTCCCCTAGTCTATAAAACACATCCCTTTTGCAACCTAGAGAGCTCTCTTGGCTCTTTACTAGAAAGGAAACCCTAACTGAGAGAGAGAGGAAGGACTGACCTTGGAGGGCTTGGATCCGGTGACTGGAGGCGTTTTCTGGTGATCTTCTACGACAAGGAGGAAGGCCATACGTAGGAGAAGGCTTCCCTGGCGTTGGACTGCAGCCTGCAACCCCCTAGAACCCGGAGCAAAGGATTTCTGGAGGCTTCTTGGCGCTGCCCAAGGAGGGCTTCATCAGCTTATTCCGATCTTGTAGATTTAATTGAGAGGCAAGTAACCCATAGATCTCAATCCCATACATGTGTCCTAGGTCCCAGCAAATTTTGTGGATTTTAAATCGTGTCCTGGACCCTCCCTTTCACTATGTAATTAGAGTTCGGTCTGTGCCCTAGCACAGACAGGAACTTGGCGTCAATACCATTGACGCCAAGATCTCCCATCGGCGTCCAGCGATCGTGCCATCCAAACCCTTGAACGGCCAAAGGCTGCCGCCAAGTTCTTCAGGATAGAACAGTGAGCTGTTCTTCCTGGTAGATGATTATTTTCGATATGTTTTCGCAATGAGGATATAGTGTAAATTTTATATGCTATGTAAAATAGATAATGTGATGTGTGTGGAAATTTCTGCATTTTCTGTGGATGGCATGAATTTTTAGATTATTGAAATACATGTTGGGAAAAGATGGATTATGCATGTTCATCTACTGTCTACCTAATTCCTGAGGAATTAAATGCCCTAGAATTTTCTATACCATGTGCATATGTATCAGTCCATGCCCTGGAATTTTGAGATTTTTCCATGACTGTGGGATTTATTGGAATTTCTATTTTGGAAATGAAAGACATGCATAGAAATTGTAAAATTTACATTAAATTGTGTGCTGTGCAATAAATCAAGGGAAAATTTTGTGATGATGATTATGTTAGAATCAAGGTTGTGATGGTTAAATCTGATGTTCGTGTTATGTTCCATGTTAAAGTGAATTATGAATAGCATGAAACTGAATGTTTTAATTTCTGTAAATGTAATATGATTCAGAAAAATCTGAAAAATTGTATGTGCGATTATAAACCTTAAAATTGTCTGTGGTTAAAATCTCATGTTATTGTGATGACAGTAAGTATCGTTATGGATTTTTAATGTGAAAAATGACTATGTGAACATGTTAATTGTGACTTGATGTGATTCAGTAAATTTCAGTATGATTATATCTGTATTATGATTATTTGGCAGTTGCAACAATGAGGTTAAAATCAGTAAATGAGGACTTATGTGTGTATGAATTATGTATGAGTGTGTGCATGGAATGTGAGAGAACAAGTGGTATAGGTGTGTGAAATGGTTAATGTGACAAGATAAACAAGTATGCCCATAAGACACTGCCACCCTAGATGCTTGGAGCTGTACTGTAGTAATGCCCCTACGAGAAAGCTCAATGTGTTATGTGATACCCTAGGAAAGGGTCTTAATAAAGTGTACACCCTGGCAAAGGGTCTTGTAAAATCCTGGAGGTGGACAAGTTCCACTGGTAATGGTGGGAAGGGCTTTCCCCGATTTCTGCAGGAACTAAGACTTATCACTATGCCGGTGATTAAGTAAGTGAATGTGAATGTGTGTGTTATGTGATCGTCTATATGGTGGTTTGGGCTGTGTCTTGGCATTAAGTGAAAATAAGTATAAGTGTGATGTGAAAAGTGATATGTGTTCATAGCACAAGGTATGTGCAAGATATGTGAAAATGTGGCACATGTTATGTGCAAAAGTGAAATGATAAGAAGTGTGTGAATGTGAAAGAGGAAATAATGGGAAATGTGTGTAAGTATTGTGTGATAAAACCAAAAGTGAGTGTATGTGAAAGCCAAGGTTTATCATATGGTTGTGTGAAATGAGAAAAATAGCATAAGGGTAAATGACAATAGTGTTAATTGATAAATTGTTTATTGATGTGTACAAATGTGTGTGTGTATGTGTTTATGTATAAATTGTCAATTTCTAAAAGTGATGTTACCATTAGTACCAAAATGTAAGTATATGCTTTCATATTCATGGAATTTGAATGATTGGATACACATGTGTTTAGTATTATGTTGTATAGTTAAAAATGATCCCTATGTAAAGGCAATATGAATGTGATAAAATTTGTATAAAATCAGCAAGCTAAATGTGAAGTAAATTGTTATGATTGCATGCGAAGTGAGTTAGAAATCATGCTAGGAGTGCCACCTATCTTGTACATGTTTCCATGGTTTAGTTGTGCAACTTTACAATGACTTGGATAAAGCATGAAAACGTGTGAATGTGTATTTTACTCATGTTAATGACACCATGATGTTAGTGATCTTGTTTAGAGTCTAGTTTTACATTTGTTTAGATAATTGTTTAATGGAATTTGTTTAAGTTATAGCATGATCATGTATGATTTAACTGCTGAAATTTTATTGTGTTAATTGGTAAAAAGCATATATGTATTGAATTCTTAAGTTACTTGCTGAGTCTATTGCGTAGACTCACTCTTGCTAAACATTTCAGGAAATTAGCAGCGGAGAAGCTAGCAAGAATTGAAGTGGGGTTGGACTAAAGGATCGAAGAATTGTAATTTATATTTCATAAGTATGTAATGCTACAATTGAAATTTGGATTTTGTTCAAATGTACTTGGAGTCGACTATGTACTTGGAACATTCTGCTCTTATGTTATCTCTTGTTGAACTATACAGACTGTGGTATGTGGATTTAAAAGCTGATGGAATGAGATTCATTTAAATTCCGTTGCATTTATTCGACTCTATTTGTGTATATCTCAGCTCATTTGTTACTTGTTGGGGTATTCTCCCCTGTAGCGGCTTGCTCTCATCCGACGTGGGCTGGTATAACCGTACCGGGTGGAAGTGGGTCGTTGCAATATACGTCAGTCTCTGCTCTGAATTTTCTGGAATTTTCCCATGTCAATGTAATTTACTGAAAATTTATACTTGGGAAATAGAAAACATGTGTAGGATTTGTTAAATTTCTAGTAAATTGTGTGTTGTGTAATAAATCCGGGGAAATTTCCTGTGGTATTTTGTATATTGGGTTCAGGGTTATGATCTGTTAAAACTGAATTTTCATGTTATACACCATGATAAATTGAATTTCGAATAATATGAGAATTTATGTTAAATGTTCTGCAATTGTATTTTGGATCAGAAAAATGTGAAAATTTTCATGTGGGGTCCTAAACTCGAAATCAGCATGTGGTTAAATTCTCAGGTCATTTGGACAACTATACCATGCAATATGAATTTTCTATGCAAAAATGTGTAATTAATGCATGCCATTGTGAAATGATTTAATTTCTGGAAATCCAACCTGACTGGTGAAACTTCCTGAATGATAAATTCTGTCATCTGTAGCGGCATGATTAGGAAAAACAGAGTCATGTTGTGAATGAGAGAATTAATGAGATGTGAGTGTCATGTGTAAAAATATGTGTTAAAATCGGTAAACGTGATGTGTAAAATTGTGCCAAGTGTGACACTGCTTCCATAGAGGGCAGTGGAACCGTATCATGGAAAAGTCCCCATGAGAAGGTTCAATGTGTTGTGATCCTAAGGGCATTAGGATGAAATCCTGGAGGTGGACAAGTACCACTGGTTAGGGTGGAGACTTGTTCTCCCGGTCTGCGCAGCCCAAGAGTCGTCACTATATTGCCTAGGTGACGTCTATGTGTATGTGATGTGATGTGTCCTTCTTATGGTGGTTTGGACAATGTGTCACGGCACGAAAGTGTAAGATGTGAAAATGTGAAATGTGAATGTGCTCATGTGAAAAGTGAGAATGTGAACATGTGAAATTGTGAATGTGTAAAGTGTGAACTATGTGAATAAGAAATTGTGTAAAAATGTGAAACCAAATGTGAGGATGTGAGATTGAAATCCATGATATGAGGATCTGAAATCATGTTAGAACAGCAATATAAATGTGGTTACGATCATGTCTTATATGTGTACAATGCGTAGAATCCATGCTAGGGACAATCCTTACTTATGTGTAAACCATTCCATGTATGTTTACTCTCACGTTGTGGTTTGAATGAGAATGTAGCTTTCATGTGTTGGATTGTAAAGTGTTAAACCATGTTAAAACAACAAGCTTAAAGCATGTAAAATGGTTATGTGCATGTGTAAGAATGAGTAGTAACCATGTTAGCAATGTTTTCTTTCATGTATGTAAGCTAATCATGCTAAAATGGCTTTCATGTTTTAGCTTAATTGAAAGCAGAACTTTCAGGTGTTGGAATGATTAGAGAGCATGTGATAGGAGATTTTAATTTAGGAAATCTGAAAGCGTGAATCATGTGTTTCATTAGTAGAATTACCATGATAGGTTGTTAATTTCAATGTTACGCATGCTACATGTTGTGTCTTGTAAATGTGTATGTAAAACCTGCGATGACATGTGCATGTATGATAGGTGTGGTGTTATTTGCTGAGTCTTTTAGACTCATTACTTGCTTCGGCGTACAGGTGTAGTAGGTGACACACCTTTGGAGGAGACCGTGGAGATCGACTCCGAGCGCGGGGAGTAGCTAGCTTGGTGGAGCTTAGTTGTGACATTTGACATTTTGATGTATGTAACTGAGGCATTGTATTAGAGCTATCATGTAAACTTGGATAAACTATGTATTTTACCTTAGCACTTCTTTTATATGGATTATGTGGACTTCAGTTCTTTAAATGTTAATGTAATCATGTATGTTAAATGTGGATGATGAATAAAATGAAGACAGTAGTTCTTTTACTTCCGCTACTTTGTTCTTATATTCACGTGTATCTCAGCTGAATGTTATCGTTGGGTAAATGTCCCACTGTGGCAACGTTCACTATATCGACGTGGGTTGGTATAACCGTACCGATATAATGAGGGTCGCCACACACTATGACATTCTCTTCGCTATCTATATGATATCTTATCCAGTGTGCCTTGTACTCTTCTATTCTTTTATTTAATGCTTAATGTCATTTCTAAATATCAGTTTCACAGTTTATATTTTCAGAATGCTATGTGTCTTACAAAGACAGGTGCTACCATGCTTCAGAATATCTAGTCTCCAGGTTTTAAGGAAAAGCTCCTTGAAGTTGTACTGCACGCCAAGAAGGTGTCCCATTCCTCTTGAATGCTCACCTAACCCTGTGCTGTTCAAAGGACATACTATCTGTCTGTTAAGAACTGCTATCTATTTGTTAAAAACTATGTGTCCCATACCTTGTTATGTTAGTTTATATATCACAAAACTAACCCCGAGAAAAAAAAAAGGAAAAGACATGGTATGGTGTTTGCAGAAATTCAGGAAAAGATATCTAAAGAAGAGCCATGTAGCTATCTTTATAGCCTGAAGTCGTTGAGACTCAAAAGATAGAAGATTTGTTCTCTAATGATCTGATCCCAGCAGTCTACAAGTCTCAAGACCCAACGTTCTAATTTTCAACGGCTATTTTCACCAGCCACTTTCAAACGGGAAATTTCTGAAGACTATATATGAAGCTGAAGTTTTAATTACAAGTAATAGAGATAAATATAGAGACAAATAGAGATAGATATAGGGACAGAGAGGGAGTGCAATACATATAGAAAGCACATACACAACTGCATTCAAACTCAGTAAGAAAAGAGAGAAGAGGTCACAAGATTTGAAGAGAGCTAGCAGATCCAAGCTTCGCTTCCTGCTCTCTTGATTTCAAGTGTTCTTGGGTGGCATTTGTACTTATAGATTTTCTTCTTAGTCCACCCTCTTTGAGTCAAAAAGAGTCAGAGATTCCATTCACACCTTTATCTCTTTTTGATCTTCTGTGTTTGCTCTTTCTTCAGAGCAGACACACTACATTTATTTCTGTGTAAGAAACCAGTAGGGGGTTTGTTCCCTGTAGTGCCCCTCTATGAAGGGAAGACCTACAGTTGTAGGTAGTTGTAATACCCCTCTGTGAAGGGAAGACTTGCTTGGGTGCAAATGAGTTGTAATACCTCTCAGGTTGAGAGAAGGCCAAGTGTTCTTGGTAGTTAGTGAAATCACAAGGGGTGCTTGGGGACTGGATGTAGGACTCCTGATTGATAGAAGGGCCGAACCAGGATAAATCTCTGTGCACTTTATGTGATTGTTTCTGCCAAGCTTTTCACTTGTTTCACACATACCACTCTAAGTACTAACGATACTATATAGTGTGATTCATTTTCAGATAAATTTTAACAGTGCAATAAGTCATATTCACCCCTCTCTAGGACTTTTAAAGCTCTTTCATTCATCTAATACCAACAAGTGGTATAAGAGCCAAGCTCCATCTCGATCCAACACTGTGCAACTTTCGATGGGCGATAACTTATCTGACGAACTCTTTGATCAGTAATTAAACCTTGCTCAACCTACAAAAATATGAAGACTAGTTTAAAAGTGGACTTTACCCTTATTAGAACCCTATTGAATGACATCTACACGATCTTTTAGCCATAAGGCCAATGACTTCCCTTGTTCTTTTTCAACCTCCACATCAGTGAGATGTGGATATCTTTGCATTATTTCTGAATCAAATTGTCTGCAGAATAAATGGAAGAGCTCATTTAATGGCTAGAAGAAGGGCAAATAAGAGATATATACAATGAATTGTGAGTTGAGTACTTACTCAACATAACACTCAAGCTCAGTACAATTCAAAAGAATATAGATCTTTGTGGCGCATAACTCCATATCATCGAGCATGCGAGTTGAAGAACGTCTGAACGCATGCCTAGGATGCTTAAATATAGAGAGTCGTTTTGACTCGATAGATTCCCCCCCCCCCCCCCCCCCATCTTCATTATGTGGAGGTCAAGTACGATGAGTTTGTATGTCTGGTTCAAAATACATCGAACAAAAGTTCAATATTTCTTCCATAATGTATGCCTCGACAATAGAACCCTCCACTTTTGCCTTATTGCGAACTTTAATTTTCAGTTCATGCATACACCTACACCAACAGTTCAGATGATAAATGACATATAGATCATACATATATAGCAATTCTAAGAATAATTGCTTAATATTTAAACATACCTCTCAAATGTATACATCCATCTATATTGTACTAGCCCTCTGACTTTAGCTTCATATGGTAAATGTATCAACAAATGCTCCATTGAATTAAAGAAGGCAGGCAGATATCTTCTCTAACTTGCAAACGATGGTGACCACATTCTGTTCGATGGTTTGCACATCCTGAAGCCTGAGTTCTGATGAACATAAAATCTTGAACATTGACTCAACTCAGACAATGCTCCCCATAAAGTCTTCGGCAACATGCCACGGAATGCAATGGGTAGCAACCTTTGCATGAACACATGGAAGTCATGATTTTTCATTCCATATATTTTTCCCTCACTGACATTCACACAACGAGCAATGTTGGACACATAACCGTCAGGGAATCTCAACTGTTTGAGCCACTGGCACACTTCTTTTACTTGTCCACCGCTAAGCACATAAACTGCTTTTGGTTTAATTGATTCTCCATTTACTTCTACAAGTTCTAACTCTGGACGTTTACAAAGCATGGAAAAGTCCAAATGTGCATTGTCATTGTCCTTTGTTTTACCTTTTATGTTCATGACGGTATGGAACACATTATCAAATACATTCTTATCGATATGCATCACGTCCAGATTATGCCGCACAAGAAGATTTGACCAATAAGGTAGCTCCCAGAAAATGCTTTTCTTAACCCACTCGTGATCCTTCCCAAAACCTGGGAGATGTCGTGTACTACCCATCAGTTGTGTTATATCTGGCAAATTTCTACATGTGCTGCAATATGTTGACCTGAAAACCGCTTGAACAAAAGTTCATCTAGTTCCAATATGTTCTTTTGAAATGCGTCTCTCTGTCTTTTAAAAGGATGATCCTCTACTAAAAACTGTTGATGACAATCAAACCAGCATGACTTCCCACCATGTTTAAGTACAAATGATTTGGTATTATCCATCTAGTAAGGACATGTTAGCCTTCCATGTGTGCTCCAACCAGATAGCATTCCATATGTAGGGAAATCACTTATCGTCCACATCAATGCTGCCCTCGTGGTGAAATTTTGCTTTGTAGTTGAATCATAAGTATTGATTCCTTCAGTCCATAATAATTTCAGCTCATCAATCAATGGTCTGAGATATATGTCTATATTTTCTATAGGATTAATTGGACTAGGAATTAGTAAGGATAGGAATAAATTCTCTCACTTCATGCACATACTCGGCGGAAGGTTGTATGGTGTCACGAACACTGGCCAACTAGAGTAAGAAGCCACTGAACCTCCAAATGGATTGAATCTATCAGTGTGTAAACCCAGCCTCACATTATGCGACTCCCTTGATAAGGTAGGATGAGAATGGTTGAAATGAGTCCAAGCTTCACCATCTGCAGGATGACTGATTATATCCTCGTCACAACGAACTCTTTCTGCATGCCATCTCATATGTCGCGTTGTCTTTGAGGACATGTACATCTGCTGCAGTCTGGATGTGAGAGGAAAATACTGCAATGATGTATGAGGTATATCCTTTTGCTTCAAATTGTCCCCTCTTTTAGGTTTGAATCTATCATGAAGGCAAATAGAACATAATATCTTATATGCATCCTCTTTGTAATACAACATACAATGATTAGGACATACATCTATTTTCACATATCCAAGTCTTAACTCATTGACCATCTTCTTGGCACGATAAAAATTTGGAGGCAACTTCTCATCTCGAGGCAACATACGCTTGATGATCAAGCGAAGACGATCAAAACAACTCTCACTTATGTCAAATTCAGATTTCAAGTTCAGCAACTACGACATCGCTGACAACCGAGTGTGTTTTGGACAACCATCCCACAATGGCTCATCAGCATCCTTAAGTAAGTGATAAAATCTTTTGACTCCCTTGTTCGGCACTTCTTCAGCGTATATAGGATCCTCATGTACATTGAATGTGGGACCAACAACATCTACAACCATATCCATGTGCCTACTTGTGCCTTCCACATTACTAGGCTCGTGCGACCAGAGCTCCTCACCATGACATGTCCAATTCATATAACCTTCACCAAACCATTTTTTGTATAAATGACGTTGAACCTCCCATGGTGAAACCCACTTTAAATTTTTACAAATCATACAAAGGACATTGGATGCAACTGTTGCTATCTACTGCTGCACTTGAATTCTCCAATGCAAACTGAATGAAAGTCTCAACTCTGGCCCTAAACTCCACAGACACCATATGATCAACTATTCTACGATACATCCATGAATGATTTGAAGCCATCTTTTTCCTATGCTCAACCAATATTAACACACAAATAACTTTAAAAATTCAAACTCAGAAAAAATAAGTCTGACCATTTTCAAACATCGTTCGACGCAACCAAATGAATAGGAAGGATATATTATTTAGATTATCACTTTTTACCCATCTGTGAATATTTGATCGCACTCAGATGGCCATTTACTATGTGTTTGTACAATTTGCTGAAAATTTTAATAGCATCTCCCCACACCTTTCCGATATACCAAAAATATTTATCGATTAAGATATTTTCTTAAACATTTACTAATAAGTGATTAAGAAGATATTCTAAATTAATAAAGATATATCAGAGAGGAGTGAGTAGATGCAAATGAAATTTTCAACAAACAGTACAAACACATAGTAAATGACCACCTAACTACGATCTAACATTCACAGAATGTCCAAAATGGGACAATTCTAGATTTTGAGATAGATATACACATTCTCATCATTCAAAATGAGAATGTGCACATCAATCCCAAAGTCTTGAATGGGAAGGTTCATTGACACGGCATAACACACTCTCCTGACGTGCATGTAGTTTTAGGTAACACCCATACACCTCAGCTCCCATTGAACACTCCAAATACTCAAATAACATCAAATTAAAAAACATCTCATCGATTTGCATGCATAAAATGAATTAAGTGACATGTAATTTAATAACCATTCAAATAAGTAACTTCAAACTTAATTCATATACATACGTCTAATCAGAACATCTAAGCATAACTTAATTTAAAGAACATCAATTTTAAAGAATATCTAAATAAAGAACTCCAACCTAAATAACACCAAATTAAGGCACATATGCAAACTACAAATTGATACATGGTAAACTAAATTAATTAGGATCTACCTAACAGCTTGTGTCTTGTGTTTGATGATGACCAACACATCTATATATATTTATTTTGGTGATATCAAAACCTTGACAAAATTTTTAATTAACATCTTTTCTAAAAAATTGCCAACAGGTCAAGAGAAATGACTCCAGTAAGTTAAATAAACTCAATTTATTTAGAAGTCATTTTCATATGATTTTTCTAAGTCTACATCGATTACTGCTTTAATATTGCATCGATTGATGTACAAACTCACATGGATTATATAGTTAAGATCGATTGGCTCACATCGATTATAGTTCTCTTAAACATCAATTACTATTTATCATTACATCGATTGTCTTTATCTATCAACTTCATCAAAACATCGATTGCACTTAAACATCATTTGCACTTAAACCTCGATTGCGTTCACATCGATTGTCTTCAAACATTGATCCTATTTTAAATCGATTGTGTTAAACATCGTTGCATTGGAACATCGATAGTCTCTTAACATTGATTGCCTTAAGACATCGATTGCCTTTAGACATTGATTGCCTTTAGATATCGATTGCCTTCAGACATTGATTGCTATTTAGACGTCAATCGTTTTTGAACATCGATTGCTCTTGGACATCGATTACTGTTAAATATCAATTGTCTTTTAAACATCGATTGGTATCATATTATCTATTGTTGTTTCAGATATATTATTTTCAATATCTTGATAATTATATGTGCAATAACCTTATTGATTGTGGTTGCAATTAAATTATATTGATTACCCTTATGATTAACCTTTGTTATGAACAAATCTTGGTGCGCAGTATTTTCAAATTATTTTTAAAGATGTGCATTTCAAATTTATCGCCATATGTTGCATATCTTCATACGTATAGTCTGTCAACGGATATAGTTCCCATGCACATCATCTTTTATAGTTTGCCATTTTCATGACATATTTTCTATGGCTTTAAATGATGACAGAATTAGCTTATCCTCTATGGTATATCTTTTTACAGCATGACGTATAATGTTGACTAACAGTAAGGATACCCTTATGACCTATCTATATCTCAGCATTTATTGCTTGCAGGTTTTTGGTAGTCACACATGACTACAACATTGGACAGGTTACATAGAAGATATACATATGATATATATATATATATATATATCTTTCTCTATCTAAACATTAAATGTTTGCAGGTTTCCGGTAGTCTCACACTCATCCTATGTTGGACCTGCTATATCTATCAGAAGACAAGTTTCAAGACAAGAGACACAACGAATACTTCAACGAATACTTTATAAGAAGATAAGATAAATAAGAGCATGTTGATACAATGAAGATCATCGGTTCGACACACTAAAGTGCATAGATAGAAAGCCAATGAGAAGTGTGCTATATAGAGCTTGGCCCTTCATTCAAAAGCCGCTCCTACTCTTAGCTCTCCTCGAACCCTTATTCATCATCCTTCTTGTAAGAGAGAGCATGTAATGATCTGAGAGAGTTACTTCCTATTGTAGTTCATTTCTTCTCTTAGATTGTGCCTCAGATCAAGCATTGTATTGTTGCTATTAGCTTGGTCTAGGGGCCACCACCTCTATACTCATCATAGAGTGTTCCTATTCTTAACTGGAGAGAAGACCTGCTGTGTAGTAGGTGGTTGATTCCCTTTTGTAGAAAGGAAGACTTGTTGGAACAGGCGGTGTATTGCCTCTTCGTGGGTTGAAGAGAAGCCAGCAAGTGCTAGATGTGTAAGTGTCCTTGAGCAAGACTGTGCCCCTGGTTAGTGGAATCCCAAGTGGTTTCTTAGAGACTGGATGTAGGACTTCTGGTGATAGGAGGTCCGAACCAGAATAAAATTCTTGTTGCATGTGTGATTGCCTTTGTCTTTATTTCCATTGCTAACTAACTTTAATCTCTTCATTTAGTGTTTCTAAAGTTGTTTGTTATAGAAAAATTTAAAGATGAATGATTACAATCCATTCACACCCCCCCCTCAGGCTTGCAACCTGGTCAACAAGTGGTATCAGAGCCAAGTCTCTTCAAGCAAGTAGATCTCACGATCTGAACAACAAAGATAAATGGCAGCCCAAGGTTATGTAGGGGGACAGTCAGTCAACAGGCCTCCACTGTTCGATGGAGAAGACTATAACTACTGGAAGAGAATAATGGAGTTCTTTCTTCAAGGTCTAGACTATCAACTATGGACTATAATAGAAGATGGAGATTTGATAGTCCTAAACTCTAAGGAGAACTAGACAAATGCTGACAAGAAAATGATGTCTCAGAACAGCAAGGCCAAGAGTATATTATGTTGCTCATTAAGCAAGAAGGAATTTAACATAATATCTACATGCAAGTAGGCCAAAGAAATTTGGGATAAGTTTTAACTCAGCCACAAAGGAACAGATAAGGTAAGAGAAACCTGAATAGACATATTGGTTGCACAATATGAAAAGTTCTAAATGCATTCAGGAGAATATATCTCCCAAATGTACAGTCACTTTATCGACATTACAAATAGGTTGGCTAGGCTTGAGAAAAGGTATGAAACATGAGATATGGTGAGGAAAATACTAAGATCAACCTTATGGACTCCCAAAGTTACAGCCATAGAAGAAGCAAATGATCTCATGGCTATGTCAGTTGAAAACCCATTGGGTTTTTAATGGCTCACGAGTTAAATATGGAGAGATTAGAAGAATCCTCCACCAAGAAAAAATGTAACAATGCACTCAAAGCTGTAGAGAACACATATGAAAGGGACTCAGAAGATGAAAGAAGTGAAGAAGACAGTAAAGAAGAAGAAGCCTTCCTTTCCAAATAACTACAAAGAATACTAACCAAAAAGAAATATCGGCCAAGAAGAAGGAACTTCAAGAAAGGCAAAGAGTTCAAAAGGCCTGAGCCTACTTCCTACGAATGTAAGAAGTCTGGACATCTTAAGGCTGATTGTCCAAAACTAAAAAAGGGAGAATTCAAGAAGAAGGAAAACACCAAAAAATTCAAGGGATACAGAAAGAAGGTGATGGTTGCTGCCTGGAGCAATGAAGTAGACTCAAGTAGTGAGTCAAACTCCAGTGAGGAATAAGAAGAAAAGGTTAACCTAGCCTTTATGGCTAGTATTCATGATAAGGTAAACTCTGACTCTTCCTTTAATTCATCTAATGATTTTGATTTGATTCTGATTATGATTCTGATAATCTAGAAGAAGCGTTTAATGAATTATATGAAAAAAATAAAGATGTATGTAAACATTTAAAATCCATTAAGAAAAATTTCTCGTGTCTTGAAATAACCAACTTAGATTGAAAATCTGAAATGGAACAACTAGAAAAACAAATACAAGAGTTAAAATGAAGAAATGAGCTACTGTGTGAAGATGTAAAAAGCAAAAATGACAAAATATTAAGTTTAGAAAACTAGGAAACCAAAGAGTAAATAGAAGTATTGAGAAAAGATAACGAATATTTAACAGCTACAATTGAAAAATTAACAAATGGGAGATCTTCATTAATATAAAAGGTGCAAGAAGATCAGGTAAGTAGAAATATGAAATTGGCTATAAACCCCCAAAAAATGAAGAAATAATTATCTATCCTGAAAAATATCCTTTACCAAATTTTGTAGCTTAGTAGGAATCTGCCCATAAAACAAAAAAAGAGAAAAACCGTAAGGTAAGTAAAACAATAAATAATATTACTTGTTGCACTCATTGTATCAAACTTGGTCATACTAAAAGTACCTATACAACCAAACATTTAAAATGGATACCAAAAGGTAAGTCTATTGAAACTAACCAATCAAGACCCAAAAGAACTTGGGGATCTAAATCTCATTGATCTATTTGCAGAAGAGCTTTAGAGCATCAAAGTGGTACCCAGATAGCAGGTGCTCAAGGCATATGACAAGCAACAAGAAGTTATTTTCATCAATCAAGACTGAAGAAGGAACAATGACATATGGAGACAATGGAATAATTGGTTGCGGATCAGTTGGAACCAAAGAGAAAACTCTCATAGAAGAATTAATTTGCGTTGAAGGTCTGAAACACAATCTGATTAGCATAAGTCAGTTATGCGACAAGGGTCATCAAGTTAAGTTCCAAGAATCCAAGTGTCTGATCATCAAGGAAGGAATAAATTTTTTTGAAGCCTATAGAGAAAGGAATCTTTATGACTTATGTTTGGAAAATCTGAAAGGTCAAGATGTATGTTTGACAACAAGCAAAGAGCACAATGCAGAACTTTTGCATAGGAGACTAGGTCATGCTAGTTTGGATGAAATCAAAAAGCTCATCAAGCATGACTTAGTAGAAGGTTTACCAAAGATTAACTCAAGTTTTGATAAAGTTTGTGGACCATGTGCCAAGGGAAAACATGCCAAATATTTCTTCAAATCAAAGACAACTGTCACCACATCCAATGTAACGGCCTCGACGCCCGGACCCTCGGCTTCCACCAAGAATCCAAACATCGGCACCGCCGCCCACGGGTCCGGAGACCCGGAAGGGCTAACGGATCGGTCTAACAAGATATGTAATAGAGATAAATAACAACAAATGCACTAAAATGTACGACAGGTGAAGGAAAAGAGTCCAACAGTAAGTAACAGTCTAGTATAGTCCCAAAGTAAATAAAGTACAAGTGCTGAAATAAAATGGAAAGAACACGTCCCTTAGGGGCATACCTCGAGGGTGAAGTACACAAGCTGGGGAACACTGCTCACTGGGGACACCGTCTACTACGGCCCCGTCTCCTCAGACAGCCGCGGAGGGAGCTACTGTGAAGTCTCACCTACAAATGAGGGCATGAGCTTCACGAAGAAGCCCAGTAGGGACTACCAATCTCCTACTGGTTCTAACAGCAGAATAGAACTAAATGCAATAATTAAATAGAGCAGTAAATTCTATTTTACTAACAGAGTCAAGTGCGGAAGCGTGAGAGAAACTACACGGTCATCGGTCTAGGCTACACATCGTGTAACGACCCTCCTCATACCTATACAATTATACCAATCCCCATCGGTATAAATAGCGACATCACAGTGGGATAAAACCCAACACTAGCCGATAGGTTGAATAGGATGTGGATAGCAATTGAATACAGCGGAAATAAAATAAACAACTCAACTTTAATCCATCAACATCACACATTCCACAGTCTATATAAAGAAATAAAATGACAATGTCCACATTATTATATGATAAAAGAACTACTGTAAGGCCCTCAAATTTTGTCCTTGTATTTTTGTTGTGTGTGTAGATTTGTGTTCGTGTGTAAATACTATGTATGCATATGTAGATATCTACGTACATATTAGCTAGGTGTACTTATGTATGCATGCGTATGTATAGTTGTAAATATTGCTTGATTACATGTTGTAGTAGTGTGTACATCATATTACATATATGGCATGTAAGTATATAGTGTAAGCATGGTTTTCTGCATGTTTTTAAGCTCTCGCCGAAGAGCAAATTGACGTCAACATGGATGGACGTCCATGATAAGTCAACGTCCATGTCGATGGACGCCAACACTAAAGTAGACGACCATCTATGTGGATGTCTACTTCACTGATTTTCTGTGCGAAGCAGACCCCGAAATTTCGGGTTTGCCTTGCTCGCCGATTGGGGAGATGTCCCCAACGGCTCTCAGCTCTCCCATCAGGCCCTACGGGATATCCCAAGCCCTTTTCCTATAAACCTTCCTCTCCATGCAACCTGAAAAACTCTCTCTTAGCTCTTTGCAAAGGGAGAAGGAAACCCTAGCTGAACTGGAGAAGAACTGAACTTTGGGAGCTCAGATCCGGTGATTCAAAGCTTCCTCCGGCAATCTACTGCATTTGAAAGGGAGTTTGGACGAAGGAGAAGGCTTCCCCAACCTCGGTTTGGCAGCTACTTCGACCTAGAACCCGAGGGAAGGCTGTGGAGGAGACTTCTTGGCACTGCCCAAGGAGAGCTTCAACAGTAGATTTGATCCCTTTGAAGATTTTGTAAAAGGCAAGTAACCCATCCCCGTAGCCCATGTATGTGTCCAGTAGGTTTTAAGGATTTTATGAGATTTTCCTCGTGTCCTGGATCCTCACATTCACCCATTCTTCAGAGCTCGGTCTGTGTTTTTGCACAAACAGGAGCTTGATGGCAAAATCCCTTGCCGTCAAGATCCTCAGTTGGCGGCAGACGATGCTGCCGTTAACACCTCTAAACGGCCAGACATTGCCGTTAAGTTCTTCAAGACAGAACATGAAACTGTTCTGCCTTATATACCTCATTTCCGAAGTTTTGCGCATGAGGATATAGTGTAAATTCTACATGATACGTATTGTAGTTAACAGAATGTGTTGTGAATGGTTGATGAATTTCGGTAAATGATGTGAATTATTACATTTATTTGAAATGCATGTTAGATAAGGTCCTGAACATGTAGACCTTTGTTTACGTAGTCCATGTGAAATTTTGATTTCCCCGAAATTTTCAGGTGATGTATATGTATGTCAGTCCCTGTTCCGAAAATCCGAGAATTTTCCCATGACCATGCTAATTATTAGAATTTTCGCATTGAAAATAGAGGGCATGTGTACGTTAGTCAAAAACTTCCAGTAAATTATGTAATGTACAATAAATTCGGATAAAATTTATGTGATAATGTTCATGTTAGATACAGGTCTGAGAACTGTCAAAACTGATAATTATGTTGTGCTTCCATGATAATTGAATTAATTGTGGCATGTGAATGAGTATTTCATTTTCTGTAAATTATATGTAATTCAGAAAAATGTGAAAAGTTGCATGTGTGGTTTGAAACCTGCAAATAGTGCATGGTTAAATTTTCAAGAAATTTGGGTAACAATGAGTTATGTTGTGAAATTTCCATGTGAAATTGAATGGTTTATGCATACTTAACGTAATTAGGGTTTGATTAGGTGTTCCCAACCTGATTAGTAAAAATTTTGAAGTGTTTGAACCCTGTTAACAGTAGTACCATGATTTAGGAAAACTGAACCATGTGTTAATGATAAAACTATAAGTGATGTGTCATATTGTGTAATATGTGTGTGTTAAAAACCGAAATGTGTAAAATGTGCCGTGTGTGACACTGCTTCCATAGAGGGCTGTGGAACCGTGCCGTGGAAAAGTCCCCACAGGAAGGTTCAATGTGTAAATCCTATGGGCATTAGGATGAAATCCTGGAGGTGGACAAGTACCACTGGTTAGGGTGGAGAGTTCTTCTCCCGGTCTGCGCAGTCCAAGAGTCGTCACTATGTTGCCTAGGTGGCGTCTATGTGTTATGTGTATGTGATGTGTCCTTCTAATGGTGGTTTGGACTATGTGTCATGGCATCTAATGTGAAATGTAAATGTGAATATGTGTAAATTGTGTAATGTGAACATGTATGTGTGTGTAATGTGTAAAAGTGGACCATGTGAATGTGTAAATGTGTAACCATGTGATATAAATGTATTAGAGTGTAAATTTGTAATTCATGTTATGAAATTATTAAGTCCATGTCAAAACAAGAACTTTCATATGTTTATAATGATGCCTTACATGTACAAGAATGTGTAGAATCCATGCTAGGAGTACTTCCTTTATATGTGTGTGAGATTCCATGCTTAGAAGGCTACCCTGTTAACTTAAATGTAAAATGTTAGCTCTCATGTGAAGGGGTGAGTAGAAAGCATGTGATAGGTATTTTGTTTTGAGATGGCATGAATCATGTATCATGTGTTGTGAAGTTGTAGAAATACCATGATAGGTTGTTTATTTTCATTGTCTCAACCATGCTATATGTTTGATTTAATGAATTTAAAGGTAGAACTTACTTGTGATATATGCATGTGTGACGTGTACGGAGTTTACTTGCTGAGTCTTTTTGATTCATTCCTTGCTTCGGCGTACAGGTTTAGCAGGTGACCCCACTCCTTTGGAGGAGACCGCGGAGAGCGACTCCAAGCGAGGATAGTAGCTTTGTGGAGTCACCATAATTGTTCTTGCTTTCATAGTATGTAATTGAGGCATTGTAATTGAAACATTATGAAATTGTGGACAAGCTATGTATTTTGGAATTAGCATTTTATTATGTGGACTTTAGATCTTTAAATTGTTATATGAATCATGCATGTTTAATGTGGATGATGAAATGAAAGATAGTAGTTCTTTTCTTCCGCTACTCTATATTTATATTTGTGTACATCTCAATCATGTGTGTTAATGTTTGGGTAAATGTCCCACTGTGACGAGACTCACTATACCGACGTGGATTGGTATAATCATACCGGTATAAGGAGGGTCATCGCAGAGATTGGTATCAGAGCGACTTGGTTGAGACTGTACATAAATATCTTAGTCATCATCTTCATTACATGCTAAATCTTTATAAAATTGTCCACATGTGTAGAATTGATTAATAATGAATGGAAAATAGATAATAAAATGGTTAGGAGTAAATTAACATAGCTCTAATAGTGGCTGAAATTTATTGCAGCCATGGCTTCGCGTGGTAGACGTGGCGGTGCTCCGGCTCGTGAGGGCGAGCAGAGGCGTGAGGAGTAGGCTGAGCAGCAGGTCCCGGCACCTCAGGGTCCTGTACTTCTCCCACCACTGCCAGTGGATTATGGAGTGTTCATGCAGGGTCTAGTGTAGGCCATGCAGACGCAGGCCCACACCCAGGCTGCACTCCAGGCCCAGTTGGAGGCTCAGGTTAGAATAATGAAATAAAGAGTAGTCTGCTTTATTTAATGGCATGATGTTGTGTTGAATATGCGTTGCTTGTTGTTTGTTGTAGCAGGCTCAAATTCCAGCTCAGGACCATGGTGGACCTTCCATCATGGAAAGATTCAAGAGGATGTTGCCACCCTCTTTAAGGGGGAGACCCATTACTAGCTGAGAGCTGGATGAGGGAGATCGAGAAGATCTTCTGGGCTGTTAGGTGTGCGGACGAGGATAAGGTTACTTTAGCCACCTATATACTACAGGTATGTGTTAGTTTTATATGTTGTATATCCTGTTAAGTTAGAATTTTTTAGTGTGGTGCTTATGAAGATTGTGTTGCAGGAGAGAGCTGATGTGTGGTGGGCTTCCTTACTGCGTACCCGATTCGAGGACGGAGCTATTGACGTGGCTTGGGACGAGTTCGTGAGGCTCTTTCGAGCCAAATTCGTCCCCGAGCATATCCAGGACAGGATGGAGCATGAGTTCCTTTACTTGACCCAGGGCTCCATTGTCACGCCCCTCCAATTTAGCAGCGGAATAAATCGGAGGAGAACGTGAACAACGAGTATGGTAACGACAATTGCGCATACTTTCGCAAACATCAGAGCATCTAATAAACAATAATTGGAATAAACTCTTTATTTCATTATAAAATCACTAAGACTATTACAACCACTAATTCAGAGCCACACATAAGGCTTAATGACATCATTACATGAAAAGAAATCTAAAGCAATAACTACTAGACTCCATTGTACTAGGGGAACTTCATGACTTGACTCCGGGTCACTCATCACTCGGGTCATGTCCCATTGGTGTGTGTAACATCATTGTACGAGTTACCTGAGACACAATAACAAATAACGAAGGGTGTGTGATAACGCCCAGTAGGACTTAAATATCAATAATTAATGCATTAAATGGCAGAGTAACTAATGATAGAGCGAGTCATGTAAAGTTGAGAAAGTAATAGCACAAGTAACATGGTTCAGATAGCAGAAAAATCAAGTATAGCACGATGATTAAAGTCAAGTCACGATAGAAACGATAACAACGCAACAACATGTAGCGACAATGGCAAGCAATAACAAGCGACAGGTATAGCAAGGAGAGAGAGTAGTTGGTCATGTAAAGAGTAAATTGCACTTTGGTTGATTTTCATCAATCGAGATAGTATAGCACTTTTGATTAACTTTTGTCAATCGAAATAGTAATGGCACTTTGGTTATCCATAGATAGCCAAGGGAGTATAGCACTTTTATTGTCATTAGACAACGAGAGAGTAGAGCACTTTGAATGCGATTAAGTCACGATAGTACGCAATAACTCAAGATAGCAAGTATCAAGTAGAGCAAGTAGAGCGTATGACAAGATAGCGTGTAACGAGATAGCGTGTAACGAGATAGCATGTATGGTTGCACAACGGTGCACTAGTAGAATACGACAATAGTCACTTCTAGGACAGTAGCCGTTCAGTAACAGTCTGCGATAGCACAGTAATCGCACAATATGTCTGAACTCTTCAGACTAATAGTATGACAGTTTGTGATAGCACAGTAATATCACAGTATGTTTGAACTCCTCAGACTAAAAGGATAATAGTCAGATGTCTAGCCAATATAGTATAGTCAGAATCGGTGCAATGCAGAACATCGTCAATAGCCCCTGCAGGTATTTTCGGGTGGCTCTCTGCCCCCAGGACTAGATTGGAGCCCCTCGGACACTCTCCGTGCCTGAACAGTATGCATTCATGTCAGTAGAGTCACAAGACCCATTATAGCACTAGACAGTCAGAACAATACAAAACAGTAGGAGCCACACAGCTCAAAGGTACCAAGAGAGTACGAGATGAATAGACGAGATAGTAGAGTGAACGTGTATAGATGAGCGAGTAGAGTATAGATGAGATCTTATGGTCATTGCATGTGAAATGTCGAGTAAATAATGATAGTAAAAGTTGCACAACACGCGCTCTTGGTGTTGGCAGTCAGGTGGAATACACTACCTTTCCGCTGGCCATGTTAGGTCCAAGGGTCCGGCATGAAATCAAGGTAAGAACGAGAGCAAACTAAGGCTATTTGGATCTTGTCGATCCCTAAAGGGTATCATAAGTGTTAGGGTACAACCGGCTCGTCGACCATGTGGGAATCCATGGACAGAGGAGACTTACGGAGGTCTTGAACAAGGATTCACTAGTCCGGCAGAAGGAATATCCGACGGAGAGTTAGTCCAAGTCAAGGAAAGTGTGTATATAGAAACAAGTGCCCGATGTTCTAGAGGAATTCTAGAACAGTGGAGCGTCGGTAACGGTATTCCCAAACAACGCGAGAAACGAAGACAAGTTCATTTAAAATAGAGCAGTTTAATGTACATTATTGCAATAATTTAACCAGATACATTATGAGATATTTTGTGCCAAGTCAAGCCATAATTGGATGGTTCAAGTGTGAGAACGTGTGAGAGAAATCATAGATAGAAAGATGTCGTGTTATTAGATTTTAAATCATTCAATATGACTCCATTTTATAACATGTGTTTTTAGCAAGTTTGATAACAAGGCAAGAAGTGGATAATCGGCAAGTAGAGAGCATGATCATGAACTTAAAATCAATTAAAAATTATGTAAACATGTTTTAACTTTGATATGGGTTGATAAATTCATGTTAAGACTTTCTAGAACCTTCTTAGAAGAGATCAAACTCACACATGCAAGGAACGACGCAAAACGACGGAAACCAAGATGTATGTCTTTTAGAAGGCAAATGCAATCCCATCCCTTCACTTCCTAAGGTCATAACTCATTGATTTTTCATTCAAATCTCAACATGAATATACCAAATTGAAGCCCTTTGAATAAGGAATCCAGCAAAGAAAACGACTCGTCAATCCGAGGTCTATAGAAAACGTAATGGCCGATTAAGTGGACATAGGCAGAAGGCGACACAGTGACTGTCGCCTTCAGAACATGAAGGCGACCATGATCTTGTCGCCTTTTGAAAAAGACCACGAAATGGCCTGATTTTTGGTATGGGTCGCGATCATGATGTTGTCGCTTTATGGTAGCGACGTGTCGACTTGTCGCTACCTGAAAATGACGTTTGGGTTGCTTTTTCTACCTATTTCCAACTCCGACTTGGATTGGGTTTGACAGCTGTGGGTTTGAAAAATCAAAACAAATGCTAGGGTGATTCAAATCGAGTGAAACAACCTTTGTTAGTTTGATTACTTCCAATACTTTGTACAGTATCAAATAATTGAGAAACAAAGGTCATTTGACTAGGTAATAAAATGTATTGTGACTGACTGTGTGAATCTAACATAGTGGTAATGTTCAGACTAATACTCTCACTACAGTCAACAAAAATTGGGGAAACCAGTGCCAAATGAAAGTAGACGCATGAGGTAACAAGTTCTCTGTTGAACATTTGGTCTAGAAACGACTCCACAAAGAGGTATGGAACTTGTAACACAAGTCAAGGTTAAACTGCAACAGTACATTGTCGAAATCATGCAAGATTTAATTCGTGACAAAGGATGGATAAAAATTAGGGCTTTTAGGGGCAAAAGATGCCTAACATCCATCAGTAACTCTAGTTAAAATTGAGAGCACGAGGTTGAGTATACATGAAGATCAAGAATAAAGAAGAAGGGTCGGGTTCATCATATTTGCAGAATTTCAAAAATAGAGATCAAAAGATTGGCTCGATGAAAAAGAGTGAAACAAGAGGGCTTTTGTTCCTGATGTATGGAACAATCTATAGATGGATTTAATTGAGTTTTGCTCGTGAGAATGCCTACCTTTAGTCATTTTACTCTTCTAGGGCTAGAACTTGAAGAACAAAGGAAGATGCTTGAGAGAGCCTTCTCCCCAAGAATTCTCCTCCTCCTTGGCCTTCTCTCCACGTCCAGCAAGCCCCAGCAAAGTTTCAGAGCCGGCCATGGAGAGTTAAGAGAGTATTTAAGCTAGTGAGGGTTCCTATTCCTACTACTACTCAAATTTCTCTTTAATTACGAGATTTCCTAACTCCTTCATTCCTTCCTTGCTTTCCAACTTCTATTTGGGTTAGGTTGAGGTCTAAATTGTGCTAAAACATATGGGGTAGGTTTAGGAATCCAATTCCATCTCAGATTGCTTATTTAATGCATTAAAGGTCTCATTTCTATTTAAGTAATATTTAAGTTACGAATTTAGGGAATTTTCCCATTATTCTTATTTTTTAAATCCTTATTTTGGCCCACTAATTTCTAATGTGTCCATTTAACCAAGCCCATTATTTATTAGAATTTATCTTATAGGTTTTCCCTTTTAATTAGGGAATAATAGAGTTATGAATTTTATTGCATTTTCTTATTTGAATTTATTCATGAGCTATGAGAGGTCCATTGGTCCAAACCTGATAATGGTTAATCATCACATGATGTTGGAAGTCTCTCCGACATGTTCATTTAATTTATGGGCGCGTGATCTTTCCGTGTTAACGGTTTTTCGACTTAGTTTTCAAATTTGGATAATTAGTCACATTGTGACGTACGCTTTTCCAATTGGATTTTTCGTTGCACGCATTTCTTCGTGGAACACTTAGAGATAATATTTGGGGTTGATTTATAATTTTTAAGGAATTTTTAGATGTGTTCTTGCACATACAATAATGGTACGTATGTTTCTATTATTTCGATTTAAAGAAATTATTATTTTAGATTTTTTTTAAAGTATTAAATTTTTCGGGTTGCTACATCCATGACCGTGCTCGAGTATGAGGCCAGGTTTGCAGAATTATCTAAATATGCACCTCATATCGTGACAGATGAGTGCAGGAAAGCAAAGAAGTTCGTGATGGGCCTGAAGCCATCACTGGGGATGAGGCTAGTGGCGTTTGACCATCGTACCTTGGACGAGGCCCTTAGCGCTGCTTGTAGGCAGAAGGGTGAAATGGAGCAGTACCTCAAGGAGAAGAAGGCTTCGCAGAAGAGGCCTGCAGCTATGTTCCAGTGGCAGGACAAGAAGAAAGCAGCATACCAGGCACCGCAGCGTCCAGTAACAACCAGCAGTGCACAGGTACCTTCTCAACGTTCCCCTGGTGTGAAGAAGGAGTGTCCCCATTGCGGGAATACACATGGTGGTACGGAGTGTTGGATGGTAGCAGGAAAATGCTTGAAATGTGGAAGCAGCGACCGCAAGATCAAGGATTGTCCGAGACTTCAGCAGGGAGTCCAGCGCGGAGCGCCAGCCCCAGCAGCGGTAGTAGCAGCAGCGCTAGCTACAGGAAGACTAGGAAGGCCTCGAGCCCCAGCTCGAGTGTTTTCCCTAGCACGAGAGGATGCCGAGCAGGCGGAGCATGTCACCGAAGGTACAGTTTTACTTCTAGGAATGCACACTCAGGTTTTGTTCGATACGAGTGCCACTCACTCGTTCATCTCCGAGCGTTTTGCTAGGCAGTTAGCTCTAGAGTCAGGCGTAGAGTCTGAGGATTTAGAAGTCCTGTTGTCTGTACACACACCTGCGGGTAAGGTATCGACTAGGAAGTGTATTCCGTCGTTACCTGTGTGCATTGAGGCTAGAGTCTTAGAAGGGTGTTTCTTCTTGCTAAAGATGAAGGACTTTGATGCTATTCTTGGTCTGGATTGGCTAGAGGAGCACTATGCGTTAGTAGATTGTCGTGGGAAGAGGATTGTTTTCCGCATTCCTGGTGAGGACGAGTTCTCTCATCCATTGCCAAGGAACGTGGCGGGAAATTGGTCATCTCTGCCATGAAGGTGATGCGCATGGTAAACAAAGGTTGTAATGCATTTCTGGCCAGCGTGGTGTTAGTACTGAGGCTGGTGAGTCACCTACTCTTGCAGAGATCGAGGTAGTGTAGGATTTTCCAGACGTCTTTCCCGATGATTTGTCTAGATTGCCACCGGATAGAGAGATAGAGTTCACCATAGAGTTGCTTCCGGGCACCTCTCCTATCGCGAAGGCTCCATATCGGATGGCACCTGAGGAGTTAGCCGAGTTAAGGAAGCAGTTGCAAGAGTTGCTAGATAAGGGATTTATTCGCCCTAGTGTTTCCCCTTGGGGCACACCTGTCTTACTCGTAAAGAAGAAGGATGGATCACTTAGGTTATGCATTGATTATAGGAAGCTAAACCAAGTGACAGTGAAGAACAGGTATCCCTTACCTCGTATTGATGATTTGTTTGACCAGTTGCAAGATGCATCAGTCTTTTCTAAGATTGATTTGCGATCTGGTTATCAACAGTTGAGGATTCGGAGTGAGGATGTGTCCAAGACGGCATTTAGATCCCGTTATGGACATTATGAGTTTTTGGTTCTTCCTTTCAGATTGACTAACGCCCCTGCAGCGTTCATGGATCTCATGAATAGGGTGTTTAGGCCGTATTTAGAAAGCTTTGTTGTAGTGTTTATTGATGATGTGCTGGTCTACTCTCCGGATGAGGCCACATACCGTTAGCATTTGAGGGTAGTGTTAGAGGTTCTTCGTGAGCATAAGCTGTATGCTAAATTCAGCAAGTGCGATTTCTGGTTGCGCGAGGTTCATTTCCTCGAGCATGTGATCTCCGGTGCTGGTGTAGAAGTTGATCCAGCAAAGGTCGAAGCAGTTATGGATTGGGAGACCGCCAAGACCCCTTCGGAGATTCGTAGATTTCTTGGTTTGGCTGGTTACTATCGTCGATTCATTGAGGGATTTTCATCCATTGCCGCACCATTGACTCAGCATACCAGAAAGGGAGTGAAGTTTGTCTGGTCTGAGAAGTGTGAGAGTAGTTTTCAATTGTTGAAGACTAAGCTCACGTCAGCTCTGGTGTTAGTCTTGCCGAGCGGTGTAGAGGGTTTTGCTATCTACACGGATGCATCTCGGATGGGCCTTGGTTGCATTTTGATGCATCTAGTGGCGTATGCTTCTCGCCATTGAAGGAGCATGAGCGTAACTATCCGACTCATGATTTGGAGCTCGCGGCAGTGGTTCACGCACTAAAGATCTGGAGACACTATCTTTATGGTGTCAGATTTGATGTGTTCACCGACCACAAGAGCTTGAAGTATCTTTTCTCCCAAAAAGAATTAAACCTGAGGCAGAGAAGATGGATTGAGTTCTTGAAGGACTATGACTTCGACCTTCAGTATCACCCTGGGAAGGCAAACGTCGTAGCGGATGCCCTAAGCAGGAAGAGGTCTTCTCTCCAGCAGGATTGGAAGATGTTGGAGGATGCGGCGTGTGCGATGGCTGAGTTAGAGCCCTTATGTCAGGCTTTTGTGGCTCAGTTATCCCTTAGGTCCTCGGTATTGGATGAGGTGATCGAGCAGCAGAAAGCCGACCCTAGACTCCAAGAGTTAGTGGGCAAGGCGGGCATTGCTCGTGATGAGGATGGCGTGATTAGATTCCATCACCGAGTTTGTGTTCCTGCTATTGTAGATGTCCGTGAGCATGTGTTAGCGGAGGCCCATAGATCGCGATTCTCTATTCATCCGGGTAACACTAAAATGTACCAGGATTTGAAGAGGTCCTTTTGGTGGTCGGCATAAAGAGGGATGTGGCGGATTATGTGTCTCGATGTCTAGTGTGTCAGCAAGTGAAAGCCGAGCGGCAGCGACCATCTGGTCTTATGCAGAAGATGGAGATCCCAGTATGGAAGTGGGAAGCTATCACTATGGATTTTGTTTCAGGTTTGCCTCGATCTAGACGGGGTAATGACTCGATTTGAGTAGTCATAGATAGATTCTCGAAGACTGGGCATTTCTTGCCTATGAAGAAGAAGCAGTCAGTAGAGAGCTTGGTTAGATTGTATGTCAGTAGCATCATTAGATTGCATGGTGTGCCGAAGTCGATCATTTCGGATCGAGATCCGAGATTTACTTCGAGGTTGTGGAAGGGTCTTCAGGATGCCTTAGGTTCGGAGCTGAAGCTCAGTTTGGCGTTTCATCCCCAGATGGTTGGACAGTCTGAGAGGACTATCTAGACGCTCGAGGATATGCTGAGGGTGTGTGTGCTGGATTGGAAGGATGATTGGGAGCGTCATCTACCTCTAGTGGAGTTCGCATACAACAACAGCTTTCATGAGAGCATTGGTATGGATCCATTTGAGGCGTTGTATGGAAGGCCTTGCAGATCTCCTTTATGTTGGGAGGTGACCGGCGATAGGCAGTTGATCGGTCCGGAGTTAGTTCAGGAGACTTCAGATAAGATTCAGTTGATTAGGAAGAGGCTTGTTGCGGCGCAGGATAGGCAGAAGAGCTATACCGACAACAGAAGGAAGGATTTGGAGTTCGAGGTAGGTGAGCATGTCTTTTGGAAGATTTCACCTACTCGAGGTGTCGTCAGGTTTGGCAGGCATAGCAAGTTAAGCCCTAGATTCATTGGCCCGTATGAGATTCTCAGACGATTGGGTAGCGTGGCATATGAGCTAGCTTTACCCCCAGCTTTAGCTAGTGTTCACCCTGTTTTCCATGTTTCTATACTCAGGAAATATGTATGAGATCCATCTCATGTGATTAGTCACGAGCCAGTAGAGATTCAGCCAGATCTGTCGTATATGGAGCAACCAGTAGCTATTCTTGACCGGAAAGTTCAGCATCTCCGGAACAAGAGGATTACGTCAGTGAAGGTTCTATGGTGGAACTTCTCGTGAGAGGAGACTACTTGGGAGCTTGAGGCGATGAGGAAGAAGTATCCTCATTTGTTTGAGTAGTGTTGTTTAAACTTCGAGGACGAAGTTTCCTTAAGGGGGAGAGGGTGTAAGGCCCTCAAATTTTGTCCTTGTATTTTTGTTGTGTGTGTAGATTCGTGCTCGTGTGTAAATACTATGTATGCATATGTAGATATCTACGTACATATTAGCTAGGTGTACTTATGTATGCATGCGTATGTATAGTTCTAAATATTGCTTGATTACATGTTGTAGTAGTGTGTACATCATATTACATATATGGCATGTAAGTATATAGTGTAAGCATGGTTTTCTGCATGTTTTTAAGCTCTCTCCGAAGAGCAAATTGGCGTCAACATGGATGGACGTCCATGATAAGTCAACGTCCATGTCGATGGACGCCAACACTAAAGTAGATGGCCATCTATGTGGACGTGTACTTCTCTGATTTTATGTGCGAAGCAGACCCCGAAATTTGGGTTTGCCTTGATCACCGATTCGGGAGATGTCCCCAACGGCTCTCAGCTCTCCCATCAGTCCCTACGGGATATCCCAAGCCCTTTTCCTATAAACCTTCCTCTCCTTGCAACCTGAAAGACTCTCTCTTAGCTCTTTGCAAAGGGAGAAGGAAACCCTAGCTGAACTGGAGAAGAACTGAACTTTGGGAGCTTAGATCCGGCAATTCAAAGCTTCCTCTAGCGATCTACTGCATTTGGAAGGGAGTTTGACGAAGGAGAAGGCTTCCCCAACCTCGGTTTGGCAGCTACTTCGACCTAGAACCCGAGGGAAGGCTGTGGAGGAGACTTCTTGGCACTGCCCAAGGAGAGATTCAACAGCAAATTTGATCCCTTTGGAGATTTTGTAAAAGGCAAGTAACCCATCCTCGTAGCCCATGTATGTGTCCAGTAGGTTTTAAGGATTTTATGAGATTTTCCTCGTGTCCTGGATCCTCACATTCACCCATTCTTCAGAGCTCGGTCTGTGTTTTTGCACAGACAGGAGCTTGACAGCAAAATCCCTTGCCGTCAAGATCCTCAGTTGGCGGTAGACGATGCTGCCGTTAACACCTCTAAACGGCCAGACATTGCCGTTAAGTTCTTCAGGACATAACAAGAAACTGTTCTGCCTTATATACCTAATTTCCGAAGTTTTGCGCATGAGGATATAGTGTAAATTCTACATGATACGTAATGTAGTTAATAGAATGTGTTGTGAATGGTTGATGAATTTCGGTAAATGATGTGAATTATTACATTTATTTGAAATGCATGTTAGATAAGGTCCCGAACATGTAGCCCTTTATTTACGTAGTCCATATGAAATTTCGATTTCCCCGAAATTTTCAGGTGGTGTATATGTATGTCAGTCCCTGTTCCGAAAATTCAAGAATTTTCCCATGACCATGCTAATTGTTAGAATTTTCGCATTGAAAATAGAGGGCATGTGTAGGTTAGTCAAAAATTCCAGTAGATTATGTAATGTGCAATAAATTCGGATAAAATTTTTGTGATAACGTTCATGTTAGATACAGGTGTGAGAACTGTCAAAACTGATAATTATGTTGTGCTTCCATGATAATTGAATTAATTGTGGCATTTGAATGAGTATTTCATTTTCTGTAAATTATATGTAATTCATAAAAATTTGAAAAATTTCATGTGTGGTCTGAAACCTGCAAACAGTGCGTGGTTAAATTTTCATGAAATTTGGGTAACAATGGCTTATGTTGTGAAATTTCCATGTGAAATTGAATGGTTTATGCATGCTTAACGTAATTAGGGTTTGATTAGGTGTTCCCAACCTGATTAGTGTAAATTTTGAAGTGTTTGAACCCTGTTAACAGTAGTACCATGATTTAGGAAAACTGAACCATGTGTTAATGATAAAACTATAAGTGATGTGTCATATTGTGTAATATGTGTGTTAAAAATCGAAATGTGTAAAATGTGCCGTGTGTGACACTGCTTCCATAGAGGGCTGTGGAACCGTACCGTGGAAAAGTCCTTACAAGAAGGTTCAATGTGTAAATCCTATGGGCATTAGGATGAAATCCTGGAGGTGGACAAGTACCACTGGTTAGGGTGGAGAGTTCTTCTCCCGGTCTGCGCAGTCCAAGAGTCGTCACTATGTTGCCTAGGTGGCGTCTATGTGTTATGTGTATGTGATGTGTCCTTCTAATGGTGGTTTGGACTATGTGTCATGGCATCTAATGTGAAATGTAAATGTGAATATATGTAAATTGTGTAATGTGACGATGTACGTGTGTGTAATGTGTAAAAGTGGACCATGTGAATGTGTAAATGTGTAACCATGTGATATAAATGTATTAGAGTGTAAATTTGTAATTCATGTTATGAAATTATTAAGTCCTTGTCAAAATAGAAATTTTCATATGTTTATAATGATGCCTTACATGTACAAGAATGTGTAGAATTCATGCTAGAAGTACTTCCTTTATATGTGTGTGAGATTCCATGCTTAGAAGGCTACCCTGTTAACTTAAATGTAAAATGTTAGCTCTCATGTGAAGGGGTGAGTAGAAAGCATGTGATAGGTATTTTGTTTTGAGATGGCATGAATCATGTGTCATGTGTTGTGAAGTTGTAGAAATACCATGATAGGTTGTTTATTTTCATTGTCTCAACCATGCTATATGTTTGATTTAATGAATTTGAAGGTAGAACTTATGATATATGCATGTGTGACGTGTATGGAGTTTACTTGCTGAGTCTTTTAGACTCATTCCTTGCTTCAGCGTATAGGTTTAGCAGGTGACCCCACTCCTTTGGAGGAGACCGTGGAGAGCGACTCCGAGCGAGGAGAGTAGCTTTTTGGAGTCACCATAATTGTACTTGCTTTCATAGTATGTAATTGAGGCATTGTAATTGAAACATTATGAAATTGTGGACAAGCTATGTATTTTGGAATTAGCATTTATTATGTGGACTTTAGAACTTTAAATTGTTATATGAATCATGCATGTTTAATGTGGATGATGAAATGAAAAATAGTAGTTCTTTTCTTCCGCCACTCTGTATTTATATTTGTAGACATCTCAATCATGTGTGTTAATGTTTGGGTAAATGTCCCACTGTGACGAGACTCACTATACCGACGTGGATTGGTATAATCGTACCGGTATAAGGAGGGTCATCGCAGAGATTGGTATCAGAGCGACTTGGTTGAGACTGTACATAAATATCTGAGTCATCATCTTCATTACATGCTAAATCTTTATAAAATTGTCCACATGTGTAGAATTGATTAATAATGAATGGAAAATAGATAAGAAAATGGTTAGGAGTAAATTAACATAGCTCTAATAGTGGCTGAAATTTATTGCAGCCATGGCTTCGCGTGGTAAACATGGCGGTGCTCCTGCTCGTGAGGGCGAGCAGAAGCGTGAGGAGCAGGCTGAGCAGCAGGTCCCGGCACCTCAGGGTCCTGTACTTCCCCCACCACCGCCAGTGGATTATGGAGTGTTCATGCAGGGTCTAGTGCAGGCCATGCAGACGCAAGCCCACACCCAGGCTGCACTCCAGGCCCAGTTGGAGGCTCAGGTTAGAATAATGAAATAAAGAGTAGTCTGCTTTAATTAATGGCATGATGTTGTGTTGAATATGCGTTGCTTGTTGTTTGTTGTAGCAGGCTCAAATTCCAGCTCAGGACCATGGTGGACCTTCCATCATGGAAAGATTCAAGAGGATGTTGCCACCCTCTTTTAAGGGGGAGAGCGACCCATTACTAGCTGAAAGCTGGATGAGGGAGATCGAGAAGATCTTCCGGGCTGTTAGGTGTGCGGACGAGGATAAGGTTACTTTAGCCACCTATATGCTACAGGTATGTGTTAGTTTTATATGTTGTATATCCTGTTAAGTTAGAATTGTTTAGTGTGGTACTTATGAAGATTGTGTTGCAGGAGAGAGCTGATGTGCGGTGGGCTTCCTTATAGCGTAGCCGATTCGAGGACGGAGCTATTGACGTGGCTTGGGACGAGTTCGTGAGGCTCCTTCGGGCCAAATTCGTCCCCGAGCATATCCAGGACAGGATGGAGCAGGAGTTCCTTTCCTTGACCCAGGGCTCCATGACCGTGCTCAAGTATGAGGCCAAGTTTGCAGAATTATCTAAATATGCACCTCATATCGTGACAGATGAGCGCAGGAAAGCAAAGAAGTTCGTGATGGACCTGAAGCCATCACTGAGGACGAGGCTAGTGGCGTTTGACCATCGTACCTTGGACGAGGCTCTTAGCGCTGCTTGTAGGCAGGAGGGTGAAATGGAGCAGTACCTCGAGGAGAAGAAGGCTTCGCAGAAGAGGCCTGCAGCTACGTTCCAGCGGCAGGACAAGAAGAAAGCAGCATACCAGGCACTGCAGTGTCCAGTAACAACCAGCAGTGCACAGGTACCTTCTCAACGTTCCCCTGGTGTGAAGAAGGAATGTCCCCATTGCGGGAAGACACATGGTGGTACGGAGTGTTGGATGGTAGCGGGAAAATGCTTGAAGTGCGGAAGCAGCGACCACAAGATCAAGGATTGTCCGAGACTTCAGCAGAGAGTCCAGCGCGGAGTACCAGCCCCAGCAGCAGTAGTAGCAGCAGCGCTAGCTACAGGAAGACCAGGAAGGCCTCGAGCCCCAGCTCGAGTGTTTTCCCTAGCACGAGAGGATGCCGAGCAGGCGGAGCATGTCACCGAAGGTACAGTTTTACTTCTAGGTGTGCACGCTCGGGTTTTGTTCGATACGAGTGCCACTCACTCGTTCATCTCCGAGCGTTTCGCTAGGCAGTTAGCTCTAGAGTCAGGAGTAGAGTCTGAGGATTTAGAAGTCCCGTTGTCTGTACACACACCTGCAGGTACGGTATCGACTAGGAAGTGTATTCTGTCGTTACCTATGTGCATTGAGGATAGAGTCCTAGAAGGGTGTTTCTTCTTGCTAAAGATGAAGGACTTTGATGATATTCTTGGTATGGAATGGCTAGAGGAGCACTATGCGTTAGTAGATTGTCATGGGAAGAGGATTGTTTTCCGCATTCCTGGTGAGGACGAGTTCTCTCATTGTAACGTTCTAACCGTTCGGATCGTTCTTGTGTGGACGTGGAGGCCAGTGTATGGCCGATGACATGTGTGTGGCAGGTGATTTCCGCAGGTTTTGAAGTTTTGCCCAAAGCATTCTCTGTTTCTCGGTTGCTAACGCGGTCGTTTGGAGGGTCGCGATGGGATCGTGACAGTAAGGAGTGTCGCGATATGATCGCGATAGTCTGTAGCGCCGCGTTAAGGAAACCACCATTTTAAGTGATCGGGTGTCGTCAGCGGATTAAGGCGACAGTCTTGAGCGTCGCGATTAGATCGCGGTCGTGTAGAGTGTCGCGTTCTTACCTGCGTTGTGTTTTTAAGTAACCCTAGCAGAACAGAGTAGATGAAAGCTCTGTTCTGCCAGAGGGTTTTGCTGTGGGATTTTGGGTGATTTGGCTTGCTAGAGCTCAGTTCGACGAGTTTCCACCGCGAGGACGTTGCGTGGAGTGGAGGGAACCTCGTACGGGCTTCGTTCTTCGCGTTCTTCGCGAAGGTAGGGAGATTTCCTGAGTTTTAAACCGTGGATTTCCCGTGTGAAGTGGTTAATGTGTTTCCTGCTTTCTAAAACATAGATAGCATGTGTAAGAACACATTAAAGCATGAAAACGGACTGTAAACTATTGGTTATAAAGAGTTTGGGGTGATCAGATTGAAGGGTTCTGATCAGGGTTCGCACCTGCTATCGCGGTCGCTCTGAGAGCCGCGATAAGGTCGCGACACCGCGAGCCGTCGCGTTTAGAAGGTGGTCTATCGTGCCGCCGCGATAACAGCCGAATGTTGTCTTTCGAACATAAATGTTTGTGTAAGATTATCTGTTCAGCACAGTTTATGTTATATGGTGATAGAAAGAGGTGCATTGGCACTCTCTACGCTCGGGGAGCGTGTGGTGTATGGTTTACTTGTTGTTCACAGTTTACAAGAAGGTTTCACGTGGCTTGAGCGTTGCGCACGTGGTTTCTGTGTACGTAGTGTGTAGTTTGACGCCTTCCGTGGATACCTCTTCAGTTGGGAGTCCCAGGTTTTGTGTGAGCCAGGCACGTGAGTGCTCGGGGCTTGTCCTGGTGCTGGGTACCGACGAGGTCTTGTCGTCTTCCTGGACACCCTCACTCTTGTGTTGAGTAGTACGTCCGGCTGAGGGAAAGACGGCAGTGGGATAGCGACTAGAGAGTTGGTTGTGGTGTCGCTTGTAGCGCGCTTGTAGTTGGGGGAGATGGACACCAGTAGACGTACTGGACCCCAGCTAGTCCTGTTTTCCAGTGCCTCACTTTAGGGAGCTCGGGCCAGAGTCCCTAAGGGTGTTAGGCATGGGCCTGCGTGGTGTGTGACCTGCAGGTTGTGGTGGTTTAGTTGGACTCCACAGTTCTTGTACTTGTTTAGTGGAGCGGCAGCTGGACCTTTCGTCCGTGGCTGCGAGACTGAGAGGTGGTCCTGTGTGGTTTGTCCGGGTCAGTAACTAGTGTCGCGAACCAGTTGACGTGGCTCGAGTGTGGCGTTTTCTCTACAGTAGCTCGTACACTTGTTTGGTGTTGCCGTTTATTTAATTACGTTGTTCCTGTTAAACGGCAAATGGTAAGTTATACTTACAGTTTTATATCCTGCTTGTTATTATTATAAATTGTTAGTGTAGCACTTCCTGCTTTGCTACTTGTGTTGGTTTGCTCAGTTTCTAGGGAGTTTCCCTACTGAGCCAGTGACACGTGAGGTTCACCCCTACCTCCTACCAGGTGAGGGAGATCTGGAGATTTCGCGTCCGTCGTCCAGTGGAGGGTCTGCACCACCAGCAGTGTAATTCTACTTTACTGTTGTGTACCTCGGGGTATGCCCCAGGTTCTGTTGTAGTTTGGCTACAGTTGTGTTATGGCTATGTATATTTCATGTAAATATTTGTGGGATTGGCAGATCTTATGAATGTTTAGTTGTTTCCTCTATATTTCTACGGACTCGTGGTTTGATATCCCTTGCGAGGCTTCGGCCCGTTCGCGGGAGGCGGACTCGAATCAGGCTTGCTATCAGTTAGCGGGTCTGATTGGCGAGAACCGTCACAGTTGGTATCAGAGCAAAGTCTGTAAGAATATAAAGGAATTGGAAATACATAGCCATGTCTTTACTGTAACCCATTGCTGGTAGTAACCCTGATTTTGTATTGATTTCTTGTGTATTGTGTTGTTGGAATAATGTTTGTGTAGGTTTAGTAATGGCCGAAAGGAGAGATGTGGGAGGTGATGGAGAAGGATCAGGAGGGGATCCTACCCAGAGGATGATGGAGAGGATTTGGGAGAGTTTGACAGAAATTCGAGTGAGATTGGATCAGCAACCATCGGTACAACCAGCGGCAGTAGTACCACCATTACCAGAGGAGGTAGTACCAGTAGCTCCAGTTCCATTTCCACCCGGAGTAGAGGTACCTCCTGTAGTACCTGTACAACCGGTAGTTCCAGTAAGACCAGTTAATAGAGAGGAGACTACGGTGCTTGTGGAGCAGTTTTTGAGATTGCAACCCCCTACGTACTCTGGAGGCCCCAACCCGGATACAGCGGAACATTGGATACATGAGATTGAGAGGGTTTTTGCAATAATGAGGTGTCCCCAGGAAGATAGAGTATTACTTGCGGCATATCAGTTACGAGGGTTTGCGCAAGAATGGTGGCGGCTGAAGATGCAGACAGTCTTTACAGGCAGGGTGGAGGACACTATCCTATGGTCGGAATTCTTGTCAGTCTTTAATGATTCCTTTTCCCCATGCAAATTCATCAAATGAAGAGAGAGCAATTCAGAACATTCCAGCAAGGGAATCTTTCAGTGTTTGAATATCAGATGAGATTTATAGCTTTGAGTAGGTATGCCCCATATGTTGTGACAGATAACACAATGATGGTGGAATACTTTATTCGAGGTTGAGGCCGGAATTGCAAGATGCAGTGATTCCATTGATGTGTAGAACAGTGGAAGAGGCAGCTCAGCGAGCAGCAGTACTTGAAGGACTGTTCGGGCCAGGCAAGGGCAGTCTCAGGCAGGTGGATTAGGTTCAGGTAGTTTCCGGTATCCGCAATCGTCAGGAGGAAGTAGTAAGGGAAAAGCACCTTCCGGAGCTTCTTCATCATCTGGAATAGGAAAATGGGGTAAGCAAATTAAGAAATTCTTTCAAGGAGGTCGAGGTAGAGGCAGGCAGTACGGTTTTCTGCAGGGAGGTTTTCAGCAGGGTCGTGGTTATAGGCCACCTGTTTCGGAAGAGTCCCAGCAGAGTTCGGTAGGGCAGCCATCGGTACCTCCATCTTTCCGATGTTATAATTGTGGACAGCCAGGACATTTAGCAAGAAATTGCCCATATCCTCGAGAGCAGACTTATGGTAGAGGTATTCAACCGCAGCAGCAGCAGCCTTTTCAGCGGTTAGCAGAGCAGGGTAGAGGGTCACCATATCAAAGAGGAGGATGAGGTCGAGTAATGGCTATTACTAGAGCTCAAGCGGAAGCATCTAATCTTGTTGAAGGTATTCTACCTTTCTTTGATTTCACTGCTAAAGTATTAATTGATCCGGGTGCTTCTCATTCATTTATTTCCGAAGATTTTCTGGATAGCATGGTACATCCTTTAGAAGAGAAATTTTGTGAGTTGGTAGTGGAAATTCCCTCAGGAGGTTATTTGTTGACTTCTTGCTTTTTAGAAGATGTTCCAATAGTGATTCATGGAAATCAAATGCCTGCAACATTATATGCTTTAACATTGAAAAAATATGATGTGATTTTGGGAATGGATTGGTTAGAGGCCTATGGGGCATTGGTTGATTGTAGAAAGAAGAGAGTCAAATTTTGCAGACCTGGTGGCGAAGTGTTTGAATTTCAAGGTATACCTTTTTACACTCCCAAATTCATTATTTCTGCACTTAGAGCTAGAAAGTTAATTAATGCGGGATGTGTAGCGTACCTTGCCTCTGTTAGTCTAGTTGAATCTGATAAGTCTATAGATTCAGTGCCAGTGGTTAGAGAATATGCAGATGTGTTCCCAGATGAGTTGCCAGGTTTAGCTCCGCGTAGAGAAGTGGATTTTACAGTGGAATTGCAACCAGGCGGTTTACCTATTTCTAAGGCACCATATAGAATGGCTCCAGCAGAATTGAAGGAATTGAAGAAGCAATTGCAGGAATTGTTGGAGAAAGGTTTTATCAGGCCTAGTCAATCACCTTAGGGAGCGCCAGTGTTATTTGTTAAAAAAAAGATGGTAGTCTAAGAATGTGTATAGACTACAGGCAGCTGAATAAAGTTACAATTAAGAATAAGTATCCACTTCCTAGGATTGATGATTTGTTTGATCAACTGCAATCAGCTAAAGTGTTTTCCAAGATAGATTTGAGATCAGGATATCATCAATTGCAGATCAGAGAAGAGGATATTGAGAAATCAGCTTTTCGGACCAGGTATGGGCATTATGAATTTGTTGTGATGCCTTTCGGATTGACAAATGCACCTGCAGCATTTATGAATTTAATGAATAGAATATTTCATCAGTACTTGGATCAGTTCATAGTGGTTTTTATTGATGATATATTAGTTTACTCAGCATCAGAAAAAGAGCATGCAGATCATTTGCGGATTACTTTGCAAATATTGAGAGATCATCAGTTATTTGCTAAGTTTAATAAATGTGAATTCTGGTTGAAGGAGATTCAGTTTTTGGGTCATGTGATATCAGGTGAAGGTATTGCAGTGGATCCAGCTAAAGTTGAGGCAGTAATGAAATGGGAAGAGCCGAGGACAGTGTTTGAGATTAGGAGTTTTCTGGGTTTGGCAGGTTATTACAGAAGATTTATCCAAGACTTTTCCAAGATAGCGGCACCAATGACGAGGTTAACAAGGAAAGGTGTTCCTTTTGTGTGGTCTTCGGAGTACAGGCACAGTTTTGCAGAGCTGAAGAAAAGGTTGACATCAGCACCAGTTTTAGAGATTCCATCGGGAAGTGGTGGATTTGTTCTATATGCAGATGCATCCAAGAGAGGTTTGGGTGCAGTATTGATGCAGCATAGTAAAGTGATTGCTTATGCCTCCAGGCAATTGAAGAAGCATGAGGAGAACTACCCAACTCATGATTTAGAGCTGGCATCGGTTGTCTTTGCATTGAAGATTTGGCGGCATTATTTGTATGGTGAAAGATTTGAAATTTCCACTGATCATAAGAGTTTGAAATATATTTTCTCTCAGAAAGATTTGAATCTAAGGCAACGCAGATGGATGGAATATTTAAAGGATTATGACTTCAATTTGGCATATCATCCAGGCAGAGCAAATGTGGTGGCAGATGCATTGAGCAGAAAAGTGGTTATGAATCAACTTATGATCAGAGAATGGAAACTTTATGAGAATGTGGCGGAGAATTCTTTATATGTACCAAGCAGTCAGCGCAGAGCAATATTAGCAACTAATGCAGTAGAGTCTTCTCTTTACTGGCAGATAGTAGAGGCACAAAGAGCTGATGCTAATTTAGCAGACATTCTTAGAATGGATGAAGTGAATTTGGGGCGTGATAATGTGGCTAGATTGAAAGGAAGATTGTATGTCCCAGAAGATGCTGAAATTAGACAGAAAGTTTTGGAGGAAGCTCACAGATCAAGGTACACTATTCATCCAGGTAGCACTAAAATGTATCAAGATATGAAAAAGTATTTTTGGTGGCCGCATATGAAAAGAGAAATTGCAGAATTTATAACCAGATGTGCAGTATGTCAGCAAATAAAAGCAGAACATCAGAAACCAGGAGGATTGTTACAACCATTACCCATTCCGCAGTGGAAGTGGGATGATATAGCAATGGATTTCATAGTTGGTTTGCCCAGTTCATCAGGTCATAATGCAATATGGGTTTTTGTGGATAGATTGACCAAGGTTTGCAGATTACTACCAGTTAGTATGACTTGGTCAGTTGATAGATTAGCTAAGTTGTATTTGGAAAGGATTATACCTTTGCATGGAATACCAGTTACTATAGTTTCAGATCGAGATCCTCGATTTACTTCAGGTTTTTGGAGGAGTTTACAAAGAGTTGTCGGCACAGAGCTAAGGTATAGTTCAGCATATCATCCACAAACAGATGGGCAGACGGAAAGAACAATTCAGACTATTGAAGATATGTTGAGAGATTGCTGTCTTGTGTGGGGAGGTATTTGGGAGCGTCATTTGGGTCTAGTAGAGTTTGCATATAATAACAGTTATCATTCAAGTATTGAAATGGCACCTTATGAAGCATTGTATGGTAGACTGTGCAGATCACCGTTAAATTGGCATGAAGTAGGTGAAAGGCAGGTTTTGGGCCCAGAATTAGTTCGTCAATGTGCAGAAACAGTAAGATTCATCCAAGAGAAATTGAAAACAGCTCAGAGTCGTTAGAAGAGTTATGCAGATGTTAGACGCAGACCATTACAATTTGAAGTAGGTGATTATGTATTTCTAAAGGTATCTCCTACTAAAGGTGTATTAAGATTCAGTAAGAAAGGTAAGTTGAGCCCGAGATATGTTGGACCATTTCAAATCAAGGAAAGATTGGGTGAAACAGCCTATAGATTAGACTTGCCAGCAGATTTCACGGATGCGCATGATGTTTTTCATGTCTCAATGTTAAGGAAATATATCAAGGATCCATCCCAAGTTGTCAGCTATCAAAGAGATGATTTGAAGCCGGATATGACAATGCCAGAGTATCCAGTGCAAATTTCAGGCCATAGAACTCAAAAGCTCAGGAATAAGGAAATTGAGTTAGTAAAGGTCAGATGGGAGAATAGACAAGGTGGTGAAGATACTTGGGAATTAGCAGAAGAAATGAGAAAGGCATATCCATATTTGTTTGAGTAAGTTTTATTCTTTTTAGGTAATAGTATCATATGAATTAAATTGAAATTTGATAGTTGGCTTTTGATTTTAATTTCGAGGACGAAATTTCTTTTTAGGTGATAGTAATGTAACGTTCTAACCGTTCAGATCGTTCTTGTGTGGACGTGGAGGCTAGTGTATGGCCGATGACATGTGTGTGGCAGGTGATTTCCGCAGGTTTTGAAGTTTTGCCCAAAGCATTCTCTGTTTCTCGGTTGCTAACGCGGTCGTTTGGAGGGTCGCGATGGGATCGCGACAGTGAGGAGTGTCGCAATATGATCGCGACAGTCTGTAGCGCCGCGTTAAGGAAACCGCCATTTTAAGTGATCGGGTGTCGTCAGCGGATTAAGGCGACAGTCTTGAGCGTCGCGATTAGATCGCGGTCGTGTAGAGTGTCGCGTTCTTACCTGCGTTGTGTTTTTAAGTAACCCTAGCAGAACAGAGTAGATGAAAGCTCTGTTCTGCCAGAGGGTTTTGCTGTGGGATTTTGGGTGATTTGGCTTGCTAGAGCTCGGTTCGATGAGTTTCCACCGCGAGGACGTTGCGTGGAGCGGAGGGAACCTTGTACGGGCTTCGTTCTTCGCGTTCTTCGTGAAGGTAGGGAGATTTCCTGAGTTTTAAACTGTGGATTTCCCGTGTGAAGTGGTTAATGTGTTTCCTGCTTTCTAAAACATAGATAGCATGTGTAAGAACACATTAAAGCATGAAAACGGACTGTAAACTATTGGTTATAAAGAGTTTGGGGTGATCAGATTGAAGGGTTCTGATCAGGGTTCGCACCTGCTATTGCGGTCGCTCTGAGAGCCGCGATAAGGTCGCGACACCGCGAGCCGTCGCGTTTAGAAGGTGGTCTATCGTGCCGCCGCGATAACAGCCGAATGTTGTCTTTCGAACATAAATGTTTGTGTAAGATTATCTGTTCAGCAAAGTTTATGTTATATGGTGATAGAAAGAGGTGCATTGGCACTCTCTACGCTCGGGGAGCGTGTGGTGTATGGTTTACTTGTTGTTCACAGTTTACAAGAAGGTTTCACGTGGCTTGAGCGTTGCGCACATGGTTTCTGTGTACGTAGTGTGTAGTTTGACGCCTTCTGTGGATACCTCTTCAGTTGGGAATCCCAGGTTTTGTGTGAGCCAGGCACGTGAGTGCTCGGGGCTTGTCCCGGTACTGGGTACCGACGAGGTCTTGTCGTCTTCCTGGACACCCTCACTCTTGTGTTGAGTAGTACGTCCGGCTGAGGGAAAGACGGCAGTGGGATAGCGACTAGAGAGTTGGTTGTGTTGTCGCTTGTAGCGCACTCGTAGTTGGGGGAGATGGACACCAGTAGACGTACTGGACCCCAGCTAGTCCTGTTTTCCAGTGCCTCACTTTAGGGAGCTCGGGCCAGAGTCCCTAAGGGTGTTAGGCATGGGCCTGCGTGGTGTGTGACCTGTAGGTTGTGGTGGTTTAGTTGGACTCCACAGTTCTTGTACTTGTTTAGTGGAGCGGCAGCTGGACCTTTCGTCCGTGGCTGCGAGACTGAGAGGTGGTCCTGTGTGGTTTGTCCGGGTCAGTAACTGGTGTCGCGAACCAGTTGACGTGGCTCGAGTGTGGCGTTTTCTCTACAGTAGCTCGTACACTTGTTTGGTGTTGCCGTTTATTTAATTACGTTGTTCCTGTTAAACGGCAAGTGGTAAGTTATACTTACAGTTTTATATCCTGCTTGTTATTATTATAAATTGTTAGTGTAGCACTTCCTGCTTTGCTACTTGTGTTGGTTTGCTCGGTTTCTAGGGAGTTTCCCTACTGAGCCAGTGACACGTGAGGCTCACCCCTACCTCCTACCAGGTGAGGGAGATCCGGAGATTTCGCGTCCGTCGTCCAGTGGAGGGTCTGCACCACCAGCAGTGTAATTCTACTTTACTGTTGTGTACCTCGGGGTATGCCCCAGGTTCTGTTGTAGTTTGGCTACAGTTGTGTTATGGCTATGTATATTTCATGTAAATATTTGTGGGATTGGCAGATCTTATGAATGTTGAGTTGTTTCCTCTATATTTCTACGGACTCGTGGTTTGATATCCCTTGCGAGGCTTCAGCCCATTCGCGGGAGGCGGACTCGAATCAGGCTTGCTATCAGGTTAGCGGGTCTGATTGGCGAGAACCGTCACACTCATCCCTTGCCAAGGAACGTGGCGGGAAAGTTGGTCATCTCTGCCATGAAGGCGATGCGCATGGTAAACAAGGGTTGTGATGCGTTTCTGGCCAGCGTGGTGTTAGTACTTGAGGCTGGTGAGTCACCTACTCTTGCAGAGATCGAGGTTGTGCAGGATTTTCCAGACGTCTTTCCCGATGATTTGTCTGGATTGCCACCGGATAGAGAGATAGAGTTCACCATAGAGTTGCTTCCGGGCACCTCTCCTATCTCGAAGGCTCCATATCGGATGGCACCTGCGGAGTTAGCCGAGTTAAGGAAGCAGTTGCAAGAGTTGCTAGATAAGGGATTTATTCGCCGTAGTGTTACATGTCTTATTCGTAAAGTGGATCACTTAGGTTATGCATCGATTATAGGAAGCTAAACCAAGTGACAGTGAAGAACAGGTATCCCTTACCTCATATTGATGATTTGTTTGACCAGTTGCAAGATGCATCAGTCTTTTCTAAGATTGATTTACGATCTGGTTATCATCAGTTGAGGATTTGGAGTGAGGATGTGTCCAAGACAACATTTAGATCCCGTTATGGACATTATGAGTTTTTGGTTCTTCCTTTCGGATTGACCAACGCCCCTGCAGCGTTCATGGATCTCATGAATAGGGTGTTTAGGCCATATTTAGATAGCTTTGTTGTAGTATTTATTGATGATGTGCTGGTCTACTCTCCGGATGAGGCCACAGACCCTTAGCATTTGAGGGTAGTGTTAGAGGTTCTTCGTGAGCATACGATGTATGCTAAATTCAGCAAGTGCGATTTCTGGTTGTGCGAGGTTCATTTCCTCGGGCATGTGATCTCCGGTGCTGGTGTAGCAGTTGATCCAACAAAGGTCCAGACAGTTATGGATTGGGAGACCCCCAAGACCCCTTCGGAGATTCGTAGTTTTCTTGGTTTGGCTAGTTACTATCGGCGATTCATTGAGTGATTTTCATCCATCGCCGCCCCATTGACTCAGCTTACCAGAAAGGGAGTGAAGTTTGTCTGGTCTGAGAAGTGTGAGAGTAGTTTTCAATTGTTGAAGACTAAGCTCACGTTAGCTTCGGTGTTAGTCTTGCCGAGTGGTGTAGAGGGTTTTGCTATCTACACGGATGCGTCTCGGATGGGCCTTGGTTGCGTTTTGATGCATCAAGGAAGGGTAGTGGCGTATGCTTCTCGCCAATTGAAGGAGCATGAGCGTAACTATCCGACTCATGATTTGGAGCTTGCGGCAGTGGTTCATGCACTAAAGATCTGGAGACACTATCTATATGGTGTTAGATTTGAGGTGTTCACCGACCACAAGAGATTGAAGTATCTTTTGCCCCAAAAGGAATTAAACCTGAGGCAGAGAAGATGGATTGAGTTCTTGAAGGACTATGACTTCGACCTTCAGTATCACCCTGGGAAGGCAAACGTCGTAGCGGATGCCCTAAGCAGGAAGAGGTCTTCTCTCCAGCAGGATTGGAAGATGTTGGAGGATGCGGTGTGTGCGATGGCTGAGTTAGAGCCCTTATGTCAGGCTTTTGTGGCTCAGTTATCCCTTATGTCCTCGGTATTGGACGAGGTGATTGAGCAACAAAAAACCGACCCTAGACTCCAAGAGTTAGTGGGCAAGGCGGGCATTGCTCGTGATGAGGTTGGCGTGATTAGATTCCATCACCGAGTTTGTGTTCCTGCTATTGTAGATGTCTGTGAGCATGTGTTAGCGGAGGCTCATAGAACGCGATTCTCTATTCATCCGGGTAACACTAAAATGTACCAGGATTTGAAGAGGTCCTTTTGGTGGTCCAGCATGAAGAGGGATGTGGCGGATTATGTGTCCCGATGTCTAGTGTGTCAGCAAGTGAAAGCCGAGCGGCAGCGACCATCTGGTCTTATGCAGAAGATGGAGATCCCAGTATGGAAGTGGGAAGCTATCACTATGAATTTTGTTTCGGGTTTGCCTCGATCTAGACGGGGCAATGACTCGATTTGAGTAGTCGTAGATAGATTCTCGAAGACTGGGCATTTCTTGCCTATGAAGAAGAAGCAGTCAGTAGAGAGCTTGGTTAGATTGTATGTCAGTAGCATCATTAGATTGCATGGTGTGCCGAAGTCGATCATTTCGGATCGAGATCCGAGATTTACTTCGAGGTTGTGGAAGGGTCTTCAGGATGCCTTAGGTTCGAAGCTGAAGCTCAGTTTGGCGTTTCATCCCCAGATGGTTGGACAGTCTGAGAGGACTATCCAGACGCTCGAGGATATGCTAAGGGCGTGTGTGCTGGATTGGAAGGATGATTGGGAGCGTCATCTACCTCTAGTGGAGTTCGCATACAACAACAGCTTTCATGCGAGCATTGGTATGCCTCCATTTGAGGCGTTGTATGGAAGGCCTTGTAGATCTCCTTTATGTTGGGAGGAGACCGGTGATAGGCAGTTGATCGGTCTGGAGTTAGTTCAGGAGACTTCGGATAAGATTCAGTTGATTAGGAAGAGGCTTGTTGCGGCGCAGGATAGGCAGAAGAGCTACGCCGACAACAGAAGGAAGGATTTAGAGTTCGAGGTGGGTGAGCATGTCTTTTTGAAGATTTCACCTACTCGAGGTGTCGTCAGGTTTGGCAGGCATAGCAAGTTAAGCCCTAGATTCATTGGCCCGTATGAGATTCTCAGACGATTGGGCAGCGTGGCATATGAGCTAGCTTTACCCCTAGCTTTAGCTAGTGTTCACCCTATTTTCCATGTTTCTATGCTCAGGAAATATGTCCGAGATCCATCTCATGTGATTAGTCACGAGCCAGTGGAGATTCAGCCAGATCTGTCGTATGTGGAGCAACCAGTAGCTATTCTTGACCGGAAGGTTCAGCATCTCCGGAACAAGAGGATTACTTCAGTGAAGGTTCTATGGTGGAACTTATCGCGAGAGGAGGCTACTTGGGAGCTTGAGGAGGCGATGAGGAAGAAGTATCCTCATTTGTTTGAGTAGTGTTGTTTAAACTTCGAGGACGAAGTTTCCTTAAGGGGGAGAGGGTGTAAGGCCCTCAAATTTTGTCCTTGTAATTTTGTTGTGTGTGTAGATTCGTGCTCGTGTGTAAATACTATGTATGCATATGTAGATATCTACGTACATATTAGCTAGGTGTACTTATGTATGCATGCGTATGTATAGTTCTAAATATTGCTTGATTACATGTTGTAGTAGTGTGTACATCATATTACATATATGACATGTAAGTATATAGTGTAAGCATGGTTTTTCTGCATGTTTTTAAGCTCTCGCTGAAGAGCAAATTGGCGTCAACATCGATGGACGTCCATGATAAGTCAACGTCCATGTCGATGGACGCCAACACTAAAGTAGACGGCCATCTATGTGGACGTCTACTTCTCTGATTTTCTGTGCGAAGCAGACCCCGAAATTCTGGATTTGCCTTGCTCACCGATTGGGGAGATGTCCCCAATGGCTCTCAGCTCTCCCATCAGGCCCTATGGGATATCCCAAGCCCTTTTCCTATAAACCTTCCTCTCCTTACACCTGAAAGACTCTCTCTTAGCTCTTTGCAAGGGAGAGAAACCCTAGCTGAACTGGAGAAGAACTGAACTTTGGGAGCTTAGATCCGGCGATTCAAAGCTTCCTCCGGTGATCTACTGCTTTGGAAGGGAGTTTGGACGAAGGAGAAGGCTTCCCCACCCTCGGTTTGGCAGCTACTTCGACCTAGAACCTTAGGGAAGGAGTGGAGGAGACTTCTTGGCACTGCCCAAGAGCATCAACAACAGATTTGATCCCTTTGGAGATTTTGTAAAAGGCAAGTAACCCATCCCCGTAGCCCATGTATGTGTCCAGTAGTTTTAAGGATTTTATGAGATTTTCCTCGTGTCCTGGATCCTCACATTCACCCATTCTTCAGAGCTCGGTCTGTTTTTTTGCACAGACAGGAGCTTGATGGCAAAATCCCTTGCCGTCAAGAACCTTAGTTGGCGGCAGACGATGCTGCCGTTAACACCTCTAAACGGCCAGACATTGCCGTTAAGTTCTTCAGGACAGAACAGGAAACTGTTCTGCCTTATATACCTAATTTCCAAAGTTTTGCGCATGAGTATATAGTGTAAATTCTACATGACACGTAATGTAGTTAATAGAATGTGTTGTGAATGGTTGATGAATTTCGGTAAATGATGTGAATTATTACATTTATTTTAAATGCATGTTAGATAAGGTCCTAAACATGTAGACCTTTTTTTACGTAGTTCATGTGAAATTTTGATTTCCCCGAAATTTTCAGGTGATGTATATGTATGTCAGTCCCTATTCCGAAAATTCGAGAATTTTCCCATGACCATGCTAATTGTTAGAATTTTCGCATTGAAAATAGAGGGCATGTGTAGGTTAGTCAAAAACTTCCAGTAAATTATGTAATGTGCAATAAATTCGAATAAATTTTTTGTGATAACGTTCATATTAGATACAGGTCTGAGAACTGTCAAAACCGATAATTTTGTTGTGCTTCCATGATAATTGAATTAATTGTGGCATTTGAATGAGTATTTCATTTTCTGTAAATTATATGTAATTCATAAAAATGTGAAAAATTGCATGTGTGGTCTGAAACCTGCAAACAGTGCGTGGTTAAAATTTCATGAAATTTGGGTAACAGTGGGTTATGTTGTGAAATTTCCATGTGAAATTGAATGGTTTATGCATGCTTAACGTAATTAGGGTTTGATTAGGTGTTCCTAACCTGATTAGTGTAAATTTGAAGTGTTTGAACCCTGTTAATAGTATTACCATGATTTAGGAAACTGAACCATGTGTTAATGATAAAACTATAAGTGATGTGTCTATTGTGTAATCTGGTGTGTGTTAAAACCGAAATGTGTAAAATGTGCCGGTGTGACACTGCTTCCATAGAGGGCTGTGGAACCGTACCGTGGAAAGTCCCCACGGGAAGGTTCAATGTGTAAATCCTATGGCATTAGGATGAAATCCTGGAGGTGGACAAGTACCACTGGTTAGGGTGGAGAGTTCTTCTCCGGTCTGCGCAGTCCAAGAGTCGTCACTATGTTGCCTAGGTGGCGTCTATGTGTTATGTGTATGTGATTGTCCGTTCTAATGTGGTTTGGACTATGTGTCACGGCATCTAATGTGAAATGTAAATGTGAATATATGTAAATTTGTAATGTGACGATGTACGTGTGTGTAATGTGTAAAAGTGGACCATGTGAATGTGTAACCATGTGATATAAATGTATTAGAGTGTAAATTGTAATTCATGTTATGAAATTATTAAGTCCATGTCAAAACAGGAACTTCATATGTTTATAATGATGCCTTACATGTACAAGAATGTGTAGAATCCATGCTAGGAGTTCTTCCTTTATATGTGTGTGAGATTCCATGCTTAGAAGGCTACCCTGTTAACTTAAATGTAAAATGTTAGCTCTCATGTGAAGGGGTGAGTAGAAAGCATGTGACAGTATTTTTGTTTTGAGATGGCATGAATCATGTGTCATGTTTGTGAAGTTGTAGAAATGCCATGATAGGTTGTTTATTTTCATTGTCTCAACCATGCTATATGTTTGATTTAATGAATTTGAAGGTAGAACTTACTTGTGATATATGCATGTGTGACGTGTATGGAGTTTACTTGCTGAGTCTTTTAGACTCATTCCTTGCTTCGGCGTACAGGTTTAGCAGGTGACCCCACTCCTTTGGAGGAGACTGCGGAGAGCGACTCCGAGCGAGGAGAGTAGCTTTGTATGTAATTATGTCGCTCTCCGCGGAGAGCGACTCCGACCGCGGAGAGCGACATAATTGTACTTGCTTTCATAGTATGTAATTGAGGCATTGTAATTGAAACATTATGAAATTGTGGACAAGCTATGTATTTTGGAATTAGCATTTTATTATGTGGACTTTAGATATTTAAATTGTTATATGAATCATGCATGTTTAATGTGGATGATGAAATGAAAGATAGTAGTTCTTTTCTTCCGCTACTCTGTATTTATATTTGTGTACATCTCAATCATGTGTGTTAATGTTTGGGTAAATGTCCCACTGTGATGAGACTCACTATACCGATGTGGATTGGTATAATTGTACCGGTATAAGGAGGGTCGTCGCAACTACATTGTCCAAATATTGTCCATACAATAACTTTATTCGTACTACGAGAAAGGGAAAGTACAACTACTAAGCTCCTCAAAAGCTACACTTCCAAGATAGCATTCTACGCTATGCCTCTATCTAGCACGAGATACCTGTCAACCTGTATGCCGAAGCAAGAGTGAGTCGAAAGACTCAGCAAGCAAACCAAAGGCTTAATCTTAAACATATCACATTCATGTTAAGCTATTAAACACTAAAGAATACATACTATCATTTAAACTACAAAATACATATGGTACTTACTCTTAACTATCAACACATATTTTAATCACTTAGATATGCTTTTTTCTATCACGTGTTTATTCTAAATCATGGATATTAACGTACACTTGTACATGTTTTCTACACCTAACATGTAGCATGATACCTCCACTAAAACATTATCTATTTCATGACATATTTTCTATAAACTAGAACATAGATTGAAGCATAAAGAAATGAACAACCTAGAATGATGACTATTCACTTTTCACATGCACTTTTCATATTTAATTGCACATTTTGTTTGCTGTTTTAATGTAAATAAATATCATTTCACATGATTTCACATTTTATACCATGAATTAAAGGTTTAGGACATGTTCAAGCAATTAGCAAACTTATACCATTTTTAGACATGGACTTATGTACTATGTGGACATCACATCTAGCATGGAACTAAACATTAATACATGCATTTGTCACATTCATAACTACACTTTACTTGCTGTTTTGACATAAAATAAACTCAATTACATGGATTTATATTTGTTCATATTTTATCTTATCCATTCAACAATTTTACATATTCATTTTTCATTTGCATAAATGACATGGTTACATATGTTTATTCACATACACTAATACATGTAGATAATTAAACTACATTACATGATGCTAAACATGGTATTGCAATTGAGATATTATTACATGAAAAACATGAATATGGTGCATTAATACATCGGTTTTCGCATGCAAGCAACTCTCATTAACATTACACTCTCTTACATATCTTTTCACATTTTCTTCATATCATTTACTCTTTTACTTTCACTTAACACATATCATATCATTTATACTCATCACGTGCCACATTCACATATCATCTTATACTTTATTCATATTTCATCGCTTAAAATGCCATGACACATAGTCCTAACTACCAATTAGAGGACACAAACCAATATCTCATAACTCATAACTCATCTCATACCACAACTCATCGCATCTCATAACACATAACTCATAACACAACTCATAATCACATACTCACCACCTAGACAATGTAGTGGTGAATCTTGGTAACTGCGCAGACTGGGAGAAGCCCTCTCCACCCTATCTAGTGGTACTTGTCCACCTCCAGGTTTTTCCTAATGCCCTTAGGTCATACTTTTCACACATAGAGCCTTCCATAGGGACTTTTCTATGTACAGCTCTCGAAGCCTCTAGGGTAGCAGTGTCATTCTTGGCCCAATTGTTACACATTCACTTTATCACATTTTCACACTCTATTTACATTTTTCACATACACTATTTGATCACTTTACAAATCTTATTTATCAATTTCACATGTCTCAGTTAGCTTAATCATGATACTACTGTTTTCAGAAATAAATCAACTCATAATTTAGTCTTAAACATGTTAATTTCTGAATTACACAAGATTAGTTCTACCATATCAAATGTGAATAGTTCCCATAATTTAACTAACAATTACAATTACTGTCATCAGATTAGTTGTAAATTTTTATCACAGGTTAATAGCAGTAAACATATCACATATACAATTTTCCAGATTTTTCGAATAGTAAACATAATTTCTACAATTTAAACAATATTTCAGACATATTCATTGAAATATCTTTATACATGGTACATATGAACATGGTTGGGTGCTAACAGTTCAGAATTCAAATAGCAGACCTCATGCTATCATGTAAAATCATAGAACTCTATCTTACAATAGATATATTTTTACAAGATTTAATCATGTTTATATGATGCTCATAATAAAACTATTGAATTTTAATAATTAACATAGTTCACAGAAAATTAGGGCAACCTCATGATATGACCTAATGACTGTTTACAATCACCCATAAAATTTACAGCATGTAACTACGTCCAGAAATCATTTAAACAGCTTAAAAAGATCAAAAGTAAAAATTCAGGACACTGAAGAAGTAGACGTCAAGGGATGTGGCCATTTACTTTCAACTGCAGCATCCCTTTCCGTCAACTGAAGAACTTGACTGCAGCAGATGCTACCGCCAACCTGCTCCCAGCAGCACACACAGACAGCACTCCATACAAGGGTGAATTTGGGGTTCCAGGACTCGAGGAAAAATCTGGAAAAATACCTTGGACTTAGGGGACATGTATAGGATTAAGATCTAGGGTTTACTTGCCTCTAAAAAAATCTACGAAGATCAAGAATCGTCGGTGAAGCCCTCCTCGGCCCTGTCAAGAAGGTGCTCAGAAACGCCTTAGATCTAGTTCTTCTGTGGATGCAGACGATCCCTCGGAGTTGGGATCTCTTCTCCTATGCATAGGCTATCCTCCAGTTGGTGTAGCTCCTCGGGGAACACCTCCAGTCGACAGATCCGGCCCTCCAAAGATCAGCTTTTCCACATCTCGGGTCCAAGGGTTTCACCAAATGCTAAAAGCCTTCTCCTCGACCTAGGATGGTTATTTTATAGGCTTGAGGTTTGGGGTATGCAATAGGGTAGGTTTCCTACGCATTAGGATGGGTTTCCTAATCTGGAACTGGCCAAAACGTGATCATTAACAAATCTGGAACCATTACGCAGGAGGATATTGACGTCAACATCGGTTGTAGTTAACTACACATTTGACGTCAAGAGTCTGGCCGCCAACAGGGGGTTGGCATCAAGGGGGTGGCCGCCCACTGTGTATTGGCGTCCAATAATGTGGACGTCAATCACAGTCCTGGGAGTTGGCGTCCAGGTCTTGGCCGCCCACTACACAGTGCAGTCAAAACTCTGCCAAACCCTAAAATAAATGCATAAATACACCAAAACAATTTAGTATATGTAAAAATAACTATATATATCCTTACCACATAAAGTACATGCATTACATAATATTTAATTAAATACAACTTACACTAATCATAATTAAGGATAATATACATCAATAACATACATATATGCACATATACATACACATTTGAACTTATAATGAAATGTGCTCCTCATTAGTAAAATTCTACATGTACATTACCATTCAAGTACTTTACACACCATAAATAATTTAACGTGCTTAAAGTAGATAAATATCTTTTAAACAAGATTAATATATATATGTACACATATACACACCATAATTACCCACAACATGCATAGAATAATTACATACAATAGGCACATCAATAATTAAATAATGCACACCCATTTAAATATATTGCATGCACGGAAATAAACTCATAATTATTTACAAAATATATGATAATGATTTCTTACTATGTGCACAACACGTACAATATGCATGAGATCTACATACATTGATAGCTAGATAATGCATGCACATATATATATATATATATACTTGTACAAAAATAACTTTCATGTACTTACATGGCCTATAGCATTACTTACCTATCACATGCACAATGTTATTTAAGTACTATTCATATACTATAGATGATTTGATGTACATAGGATTTGATAGATAGATATCACATGCATAAGATAACATACCTATATACATATGTACTTCATATATTTACGCACAATATCCATGGAATAAGTAGTATAATATGCACTTCAAGATTTAGATAGTATATGCATCATATCATTAAGATGCAATATGAAATAAGTTAACTAAGAATACTCTATACAACAAAATAATTCTTGCATGCACACACTTGAATTGACATATGTATTATATATACTCACACGTATACAACATAATTATATATTATGCATAAAATAGTTAAATACAACATGCATATCGGTAATTAGATTAAACATGCGTGATATTACTTAAGTATTATATGCCTAGGATTTTAGTATACACAATATACATCAATTTAGCTAATTTCCTATTCTCACCTAAAATACCATGTATATACATGCATGTGTTCATGAGAAGTATAGAAATGGTAATATGCACAATTGAATACATATGCTATACATGCAACAAGTAAAGACACATGCACAATATAAAAGAAAGAAATTTTCGGGGTATCACACATCGGGACCGGAAACCCATGTAAAATATGGCACCAAAAGAAACCCAAGGTTGTAACACAAACAGCTAAACACTGCCTGGGCAAACACTCTAGCTACAGAACGCTACACTAATTAGCCGGTCAGGTGCGCCACGCGCCTTACCCTCGACCAACGGTCCATGTCTAACACCTCCCATCGAAGTGAGATGCGGAACTAAAGAACCACAACTGTTATAGTCTGGCCGGACTACGGTCCCACGGAACCACGTAGAGTGAGGCAGTGAGAAAGGACTAACTGATCGCACAAGCTACCAACTACCACGGCGTCCCAGACTCAGCTAAGAGAGCTCTACAAACGACTCTACGCCGTTGTCCCCACTGTTTTCCCCTCTGCTACCAGAGTCCGTGACTCGAGTAAAACCCGCCGCCCGGAGAACTCCCTCTAACAGGCGCACGGGGACCGGGGGTCCCAGGTAATGGTAACAACCTGTCTGGTGGACAAGCCCTCAAGTGCCTAGCACCGGGCGAAGAGACTAGAGTAGCACTGCACTAGGAACAACACATGTGCCAAGAAAATCGAGTCGCAGTGGAAGCGAAATGTCAAAACCTGTCGTCAGTCCCTCTCGGTCAGAGAGGCGATGCAGCGATACGTCGTGATTAAAAAGCGACTGGGAAATCCGTCACGACCTCAACCGAGTGCCCAAACAAGGCAACCCTGTCACCCCAAAACCACACCAAATGATACAAAATAGGGAGGGGAGCATGACCAACGTAGGAAATAGCTCAATTAACATCAATCCACCCTTAGGAAACCCCATACATTACAAGGAAGGTACACTACACTAAAAATCCTCACATGCATACATAAGTCCCTCAACTCAAACCACCCGTTCCAAGCATAGAAAACCATAGAAACAACATCCCATAAGAATCCACATGATACAATGACTACAATGCACATCTAGCATGAAGTCTAAATGGCTTGGAGAAAGGGAATTGGTTTCCTAGCATGGTAGAACTAGGGGGGAGGCTTGGATTCCCTACCTCAAGGTGAAGAACCACCCTAGAGGGGCCTTCTCGTAGGCTTGCACCCCTCCTCCTCCGAGCTCCAAAGCCCACGCTCACACCGTCCACGAGCCGAGCACGACCTCCTTCATGAGCCGATGGAGAGGAGCATGCACCATACAAGAAGAAGGGGGAAATGCACAGTGAGGAAAAGAGAAGGAGAAAGAAGATCATAACCAATCCAATCCACGCTTACCACACAAGGTAACAACACCCCAAGCCACAACAAGGTCCACCCAAGCTCCTTACGGAGCCACCAAGCACAGGGGAATCACCAGAGAGGGGAAAGCATAGAGAATAGGTGAAATGGGGCTCTCGGGCTTGGGCACTTAAACACAGACGATGAGAACGCGACGGACCTAGTCGTCACGTTAGCAAAGCTAACGTGACACCCACCTACATCGCGATCTGGAAACGCCTGCGACCTTAACGGTCAAAGCCACCACGTGGCATGCATGCAACGCTGACATCTGATTGCGACAGACCAATATATCGCGTTCATGCATGCATGACGACACGTGTCTCCACCATCCATACAACTAAATGACAAAATAACAGTCTTCTGTCAGAGCCCTGTCGCGACAGGGGCGGCCGACGCATTCTCATTCAGAACGCGACGGTCACCTACGTCGCCTTCAGAAGGCAACGGGTCGACATGTCACGACCACAGCCAAGAGAGATGACTCTCAAAGGGACACAGGGGGACATCCAAGCCTCTAGAACTACTTCATATGGATTTATTTGGACCTATGAGGACTACTAGTCTAGGTGGGAAGAATTTGGGTTTTGTTATTGTTGATGATTTCTCAAGATACACCTGGGTCTCATTTTAGAACACGAGGATGACACTTTTGAACCATTTGTCAAGTTCAGCAAGTTAGTTCAGAAAGATAAGAAATTCAACATTATTAGTCTACGATCAGATCATGGAAGAGAATTGCAGAATGGCGGGTTTGCAGAATTCTATGATGATCCAGGAATCGAGCACAATTTCTCAGCACCAAGAACGCCACAACAGAATGGAGTAGCTGAGAGGAAAAATAGAACATTAGTGGATATGGCAAGAACCATGCTATCTAAATACAACTTGCTAAGATATTTTTGGCCAAAGGCAATAAATACATCATGCTACATAATCAATAGAGTCATGATAAGGCCCATATTAAAGAAGACAACATATGAATTATACAAGCAAAAGAAGCCCAAAATCAGTCGTCTCAAGATATTTGGATGTCCTTGCTTCATTCACAATAATGGTATGACAAACATTGGTAAGTTGGATCCAAAATCTGATGAAGGTATTTTTCTAGGTTATACTTCTAAACCCAAAGGATATAGAGTTTTCAATAAAAGAAATTTATTAATTGAACAAACTGTACATGTTATATTTGATGAATCTAACACTTCCTTGAGAAATGAAATTGTTAGTGATGATGAAGGTACAGAGGACCTATCCAAGAAAATGCAAGATGTATCTATCAAGGATGATGAAGATCCACCCCTGCAAGAACTACAACAGGAAGAACTAATCCATGAGGATCTTCCTAGAGAATGGAGATATAAGAAGGATCATTCAAAAGAAAATATCATCGGAGATCCAAATGTAGGGGTAAGAACCAGAGGTGAAATTATTCCCTATGATTATTTAGCTTTTGTCTCTCGGAATGAGCCTAAGAAAGTCAATGAAGCACTAACTAATGAATCTTGGATTCTAGCATGCAAGATGAATTAAATCAGTTCAAAAGAAACCAAGTTTGGTCCCTTGTTCCTAGACCATCAGACCATCCTGTGATTGGTACCAAATAGGTGTTCAGGAATAATTTGGATGTAGCTGGTATCATTACTAGAAATAAGGCTAGATTGGTAGCTCAAGGCAATTCCCAAGAAGAAGGCATAGACTTTGATGAAACCTATGCACCAGTGGCTAGACTTGAGGCTATTCAAATTTTACTAGCATATGCATCTACATTAGATTTAAAACTTTTTCAAATGGATGTAAAATCAACATTTTTGAATGGTTTTATAAAAGAGGTCTATGTAGAACAACCTTCTAGTTTCGATGACATAGAATATCCTAATCATATTTGTAAATTGCATAAAGCATTATATGGTCTGAAACAAGCATCTAGAGCTTGGTATGAAAGACTTAGTGTATTTATCTTAAATCATGATTTCATCAGAGGCAAAGTTGACAACACTCTATTTATTAAATTTAGTCTAAAGACATATTAATTGTACAAATTTATGTTGACGACATTATCTTTGGATCTATTGATGAATCTCTGTGCAAGTACTTTGAAAAGTTGATGCAAGGAGAATTCAAAATGAGCATGATGGGGGAGCTCAATTACTTTCTTAGACTACAAATCAATCAAGGCAAAGAAGGAACTTACATTAGTCAAATTAAATGCACCAAAGAGTTATTAAAGAAATTTGGGTTTGATAATGCAAAGCCTTTATCTACTCTAATGAGCACATCAACAAGGTTGGATACTGATCCAAAAGGTAGGAAGGTGGACCAAAAACTTTATAGAGGTATGATTGGTTCACGACTTTACTTGACTGCTAGTAGACCTGCCATTTTATTTAGTATGTATGTGTGCTAGGTATCAATCTGATCCCAAAGAATCTCACTTGGCTTCAGTAAAAAGTATTTTCAGATATTTAAATCATACTCACAATTTAGGTCTATGGTATTCTAAAACCTGTAAGATTGATTTATTGGATAAATAGATGTTGATTATCCTGAATGCAAGGTGGATAGAAAAAGTACTAGTGGTTGTTGTCAATTTCTCGCAGGATGTTTGATCTCATGGTCATCAAAGAAACAAAACTCAATAGCCTTATCAACTGCTGAAGTGGAATATGTGACTGATGGGAGCTATTGCACTCAACTTCTTTAGATAAAACAACAAATTGAAGATTATGGACTACACTCAAGACTGTTCCACTACAGTGTGACAGCACCAGTGCTATTATTCTCATCAAAAATCTTGTGCAGCACTCGAGCACCAAACATATTGAGAATAGGTGTCATTTCATTAGAGATCATGTAGCAAATGGTAATACCAGTATTTCTTTTATAGATACCTTCAATCAGTTAGCAGACATTTTTACAAAGGTCTTACCTGAAGAGAGATTCACCTCTCTCAGATGGGAATTAGGCATGTGCAATATGTAAAGGATTTATCTACATATAATAGAAATGCATCAATTTATTTCAGAGTAAAAAATGTCTTCTCCTTTATGCTAATCGATTCTATCCTCTCTTATATTTCATTCGATATGCTTCCAACAACAATCAATATCTTCGGTGTATGCTTTATTCGGAAAGTGATACAACCTAATTTTGTTGTTTTCTGTAATCAATACTCTACAGACTTTGATTTCCTTCATCTTTTATTTATTCTACTTTACCTATGAGCTGTAACTCATATCCCATCGATTTTCTCTCTCTCTCTCTACGCCCTTTCAACTCCAAGCTCTGTGAAACCCTCTTTTGGTCTCACTCATTCGAAAGAGCCTTCCGTCCACTCTTCGAAATCCTTGATCCTTCCCACTCAAATTTCATGACGGGTTTTGCTCTCCCACCTTCTGTGAGCCCAAAGAATCTTTCTTTTTTGACTTCCATGGCCGCATAAGGGAGTTCCAGCTGTTTGGGAGTGCAGAGTTCTTCACGGCAGAACAGCTCTAAAGATTTCGAACCGTCAAGATAAAGATTTGTAGAAACAAGGCTGTTGATTTGGTAGATTTAGACAAGCATGGCATGGTCAGTGTTGTTGAAGCCCTTGAAAGGATGAAGTGGACATAATTATGCATGGTTTCTGAACCAAGTTACCCTCATTTGGTGAAGGTGTTCTACACCTTCCCAAATCTGAAGATGGAGGAACACTAGTATCTTTCGTCAAAGGTAAGCACATTAGGAGAACCTTTGATCTTTTGGGGGAGTTATTTGATTGTTGAAAGGAAGGTCACAGTCTCGTAAACTCAGTAAACATTCGTGTCAAGGGACTCGACATTATTGGAATAGAGTATAAGCTAAAAGATGGAAACATTGATAAAAATCAGTTTACTGCTTTCAACAGATTGCTACATTTTACTGTTTGTCAAATTTTAGTTCCCCGTGGTGCCAGTTTCACCCAATGTACAAAAGGAGATACATATATTATGTTCTGGGCAGTGAAAAATCATAAAGTAAATATGGCTCAGATTATATTTGAAAAGATGATAGCCACAGCTGAGCTTATCTGGGATGTGAAAAATAAGCTGGCAGTCCATCCTCCCTATTCTCATCTTCTCACAAGAATATTTCGTTATTTTGAAGTAGACCTGGAACGAGAGTTGTTAGAAAGAATGGGCCAGCCAATTAGAACCAGAAATCTCAAGAAAAGTGGATTCACTTTATCTGAAAATGTATGGTCCAAGGACTCCATGGCTGCAGAAGAAGCCATTGTGGCAGATGTTCCCATTGCAGAAGCTCCATCGACCCAAGAAGCTGAGAATGATGTTATGTATACAGAGAGAGTTGTACCTGTTATTTCTGATAGAAGAATTGAAGATATACCTCTTGAGCACATTGAACCTTTTGAGCCTTCAGTGTGACTAGATGATATAGGTATTTTGGCTGAACCTGTTGAGGGATCTCCTATTATACAAGAAATGTTTGTTGATACTCATGTGGAGGAAGCTCCTGTTGAGGGGGAGCATCAAGATTCTTTTTCAGCTGATGTGTAGACAGAAAATTTGGATGCAACTACTGCAAAATTCCCATTAGCATCAGTTCAGAGGGAGCCTGAAAAAAAAAATAATCATGAGGATGTATTTGTGGAAGGGCTAGTAGAAGATGCATCTGATAATCACGCCCCTGTCCAGCAACCTGTAAATGAAATACCCATTGATGGACTTATTGATGTTGAAGTTATTATGGAAGCACCATCTATTGATGATGCTGTCAGGACACATGTTGTTCCTCATAGAGTACCTCGCCACACCAGGACAAGTCCTAAGAAGAAGAACAAGTAGCTCAAAGTGTGTGTGCACCTAGATCCTGTTACAGAATGGCTCAATGCTTAGGGGAAATACTTTGTACTCTACAGCAAGACCTTGAACCAGTCTTAAATAGCCAGAATATTCAAGGAAGAATTCTATGTGAAGTGAAGGCGGAGCTTAAGGATTTGAAGGATGAAGTGAGCAGTTTTAGGACCATGGTGACTGACCTCACTCCATTTGTAAGAACTCACCTAATCTCATCTGCTTCACTCAATAGACATGATGATCATGTTGAATCTCAAGGGGCAATTGAGAAAGAACCTCCAATACCTATTGCAGAAAAGGTTGCAGGGCCATTAGTGCCTCCAGTACAGGATAAGGTTGATGTTGGGCCATCAGAGCCATCAGTATTGACAGAGGATGTTGCAGGGCCATCATTATTGGCAGCAGATGTTGTAGGGCCATCAAAGCCATCAATATAGGTAGAAGAAGTTGTAGGGCCATCAGGTCCTCTAGGATAGATAGAGGAAGATGTTGGGCCATTCAGGCCATCTTAGCAAGTAGAAGCCACTGGGCCACTAGGGCCTTCTGTCTCAGTTGATCCATCTACAGATATGGAGCCTGACATAGAAACTCTTCATGCAAAGATTCCAACTGTGGCTCAGAGGGAACAGACACCTACCCCTTCCTCACCAACCGATCCATCCATTGCTCCTCCTGCACCTCAGCTTTCCAAAAAGCCTATCCCTAAACACATTTCCTCTCCAACTCCATTCATTGATGAACCAACCTCATCCCCCACACCTTCTTCATCCACCAATCCTTCGGTGACCACCTCTCTACCTACTACTTCTCAGCCTATCCCTTCCCAATCCAACCCATCTACTCAAACAAGAGCATCACCGGCTGGCACATCCTTCTCATCTAGAACCTCCTCAGCTGGACCTTCTACACAACCTTCTTCCCACACATTTTCCTCTCTTCATCCACCTACTCTACCATCCTTCATCACCATCATTTCTGAAGGAGCCTGTGTCGCTGACCTCACTAACGTTAAGGATGAGTTTGAGGAAGCTATTATCCGGACAGTTCTGTCTGTTGCCTCTCATGTTAACAGAATCACGTCATTGGCATCTTCCAGTCCAGCTCTGAAAAGAAGAAAAACTTCTCAAGAGCTTGTCCTCCACAGTTCTCTAGATGTGTTTCCTCTTCTTTGGTATTCTTTGGCTATCACTCACAGGCGGAAAGCAGTTTATACTGAGTATATTGAGAAGTGCACTTTTGTAGCAGTTTATAGCTTACCCAGCTTGAATTTATCAGAATATCTTTCTCTCATTTTCCCTCTATCCATTGTGCTCAAATCTAAGATGCACAAGATCTTATCCACTACTGAGTCAAAGTCAGAACAACAATGGGCCAAGTCCCATAGAGCCTTATACAGAAATTTTGAAATTGAAAGGGATAAAAGGTACCGTACTACAGATCACCCCCTTACACTTTTGGAGTGGTTTGTGCGCCAGCACACCACCACTTGGGGTCCCAAGATTCAGAAAGAAATTAAGTTATTTAGGTATTTCTAGATGTACAATGATTATTGTCATATTCATGTTCTCCCTAAAGCTCAATTGGCTTAATTCAGATTTGTCTTGGATGACCTCTGAACTAAGAACTGACAAAGCACGTAATTTCAAGTCAATTTTGCCACCCTCAAGTTGCCTGATTTTCGATTATTGCCTGAACTGTATTTTCTCCTCGTACATTCTACTGTTGGACCAGTAATATTTGAATGGTATGCCAGATTGAAAGCGTGAATTCAAGTGCAAAAAGGAGCGTCCTTGGCCTTCAATCGCTTTCTCTTTAGAGAATATCACAGAGGATTCATAAAATCTATAGTTTTAGCCCCCTTTCCATATGAATGGAGGAAGACATATCCACAGGCAGCTCTCCAGCTAGAATAGTTCAATATAGCTCAACAGAATGCAGATCAACCCACTTTATCTCTTGAGCAATTCATGGATCTCAATTCAATCCATCTATTGAAGGATCCCTTTGCCCTTTGGGTTGAAAGGTATAAAGTCTTTCTTGCTCTGAAGCAAGAACTTTTGGCTAGCAATATAGTGTATCCTATTTCCATAGATCAATTTTTACAGCATGCTAGCTTTGGCACTCTCAGAATTTACAAGCTATCTCTTAGTGATACAAAATACAGTCAGTTTCTTCAGACTCAGAGGCATATTCACATTCGAAAATTTAGAGCAAATATGGGGCCATGCTATTCCATCAGCTGGGAACTGTTTAAGAATTACTCTGAAGAGTAGGAAGCCAAAGCTTGGCCAATCATTACTCGCCTTGCTTCCCTATTGTCCCCTGCCTTCTATATCTAAGTTCCTCAATATAATCTCTTATGCTTGGCCTCCATTTCTCTTTATCTCTCTCTTCCTATCGAATCTTTTTTATTAATGAAAAAAATGGGAGAGACAACACTCTGAAATACATATTTCATACATTGTCTTGATTTCAATATTTTATTGTTTTTGTCATCACCAAAAAGGAGGAGATTGATGACCAACTCATCCCCATATATTTATTTTAGTGATAACAAAACCTTGACAAAATTTTTAATTAACATCTTTTCTGAAAATTGTCAATAGTTCAAGAGAAATGACTCTAATAATTTAAATATACTCAATTTAGTTAGAAGTCATTTTCATATGATTTTTCTAAGTCTACATCAATTATTGCTTTAATATCACATCGATTGTTGTACAAACTCACATCGATTATATAGTTAAGATCGATTGGCTCACATCGATTATAGTTCACATAAACATCGATTACTGCTTAGCATTGCATCGATTACACCTACATTGATTGCCTTTATCTATCGATTGCACTTAAACATCGATTGCGTTCACATCGATTGTTTTCAAACATCGATTGTTTTTTACATCGATTGTCTTAAACATTGATTGCACTTAAACATTAATTGTGTTCACATCGATTGTCTTCAAACATCGATTGTCTTTTACATCGATTGTCTCTTAACATCGATTGCCTTTAGACATTGATTTCCTTTAGACATCAATTGCCATCAGACATCGATTGCTATTTAGACATCAATTGTTCTTGAACATCGATTGCTCTTGGACATCGATTACTGTTAAATATCCACTATCTTTTATACATCGATTGGCATCATATATCTATTGCTATTTCAGATATATTATCTTCAAAATCTTGATAATTATCTATGCAATAACCTTATTGATTGTAGTTGCAATTAAATTATATTGATTGCCCTCATGATTAATCGTTGTTATGAACAAATCTTGGTGTACAGTATTTTCAAATTATTTTTAAAGATGTGCATTTCAAATTTACTGACATCTATTGCATATCTTCATACGTATTGTCTGTTAACAGATATAGTTCCCATGCACATCATCCTTTACAGTTTGCCATTTTCATGACATGTCTTATGTGACTTTAAATGATGACAGAATGAGCTTATCCTCTCTGGTATAACTTCTTACAGCATGACATATAACATTGATTGACATTGAGGATACCCATATGACCTATCTGTATCCCAGCATTTATTGCTTGCAGGTTTCTAGTAGTCACACATGACTACAACGTTGGACAGGCTACACAAAAGATATCCATATGATCTCTCTGTCTCTCTCTGTCTCTCTCTCTCTCTCTCTCTCTCTCTCTCTCTCTCTCTCTATCTATCTATCTATCTAAACATTAAATGTCTACAGGTTTTCGATAGTCTCACACTCATCCTATGTAGAACCTGCTATATCTATCAAGAGACAAGATTCAAGACAAGGGACATAACGAATACTTCATAAGAAGAGAAGATAAATAAGAGCATGCTGACACAGTGAAGATCATCGGTTCGACACACTGAAGTGCATAGATAGAAAGCCAACGAGAAGTGTGCTCTATAGAACTTGGCCCTTCATTCAGAAACCACTCCCACTCTTAGCTCTCCTCAAAGCCTTGTTCCTCATCCTTCTTGTAAAAGAGAGCTTGTAATGATCTGAGAGAGCTGCTTCCTATTGTAGTTAATTTCTTCTCTCAGATTTTACCTCAGATCAAGCATTATATTGTTGCTATTGCCTTGGTCTAGGGGCCACCACCTCTATACTCTTCATAGAGTGTTCCTTTTCTTAAGTGGAGAGAAGACCTACTATGTAGTAGGTGGTTGGCTCCCTTTTATAAAAGGGAAAATCTGTTGGAGTAGCTGGTGTATTGCCTCTTCGTGGGTTGAAGAGAAGGCTAGTGGGTACTAGATGTGTAAGTGTCCTTGAGGGGGACTATACTCTTGGTTAGTGAAATCCCAAGTTGTTTCTTGGGGACTAGACCTAGGACTCCTGGTGATAGGAGGTTCGAACCAAGATTAAATTCTTGTTGCATGTGTAATTCCCTTTGTCTTTATATCCGTTGCTAACTAACTCTAACCTCTACGTTTAGCGTTTCTAAAGTTTTTTGTTATAGAAAATTTGAAGATGAATTTTTGCAGTCCATTCACCCCCCCTCTAGGCTTGCAACTTGGTCAACATTTGATTGGGGGCATTCTTTTATTGTACACAAAATAGACATATAACTATTTTGTGGTATGCCTTCTCATGTCCACATCATGCATGGGGTATGCATTTATTTTTTCTTTCTCATCCATTTTTCTTTTTCCCTTTCTTTTTTCACCTCTTTTCATACTTTCTCAACCTTGAAACATGGCAACAAAATTCTGATGTTGACGAACTTGAAACATGGGCTCCTGGTGGGTATGATACTTGTGCACTAACATAAGGTAGCAAATGGTTGACTGAGCAGGAGAATCATCTTAGTTTTTTTCTTCATTGATCTTATTAGATTCAACTTTGACTTGTAAATGAGGTTCAACCTTGTTTGTTGAGCATGTTTAATTTCTATTAATTTGAAATCATTTTGTCATTCCCATTTTTTATTAGTACTTAATTTGTTATTATTATTATTTTCTTTGTTTATTCATTTTCATCATTTCAATTTTAAAAATCATTTGGTTCTTGATTTAACAACTCCCCCTCCTTTTTTTTAATTATATTCATTTATGTATTCCTTTTGGTTGGCCATCATTATTGTGTAGCCTTGGAACTTTATTTGAATTGATTACAAGAAGAAGTCACCTAGTGTATACTATTATTAGACACATTTTTTTTAGACACCCTTATCATTATTTCTTCTTTATTTTTTTATTTTATCTTTGCTAATATTAGTTTGCTTATTTGTTATTTGTGTATTATTAATATAATTATATTTTAATTAGCCACTTTTAGTACCATAATCGTTATTCATAGTTCCATTGTGCCAATAGGCCCCCCCCCCACCTTTTTAGCCCCCACACACCTTTGCAACCCCCCCCCCCCCCCCCCAGGCCAGCAACCCCCCCTCCCCAACCTTTGTAGCCCCCACACACCTCTGCAACCCCCTGCTGCAACCACCCCCCAAAAGCCGGCCCCTACTACCACCATCCACCACTGTTGCCTGCCCAACCCCCCCAACCACTGCCACCCCCCCCCCAAACTGCCACCTGTCCAACCCACCATGCATCAAATCCAGAGAGAGAGAGAGAGAGAGGATAAATACCTGTGGTTGTCAGAGATAACAAAAAATGGTAGTGGCAGGGTTCGACGTGTTGAACCACTCTTTTATATATCTCATGTTTTGGTGATAACTAAAACTCATGACTATTCTTTATCTTATGATTTGGTGATACCTAAAACTCATGCAATTCAGTTATAAGTATGAACATTCATTTAATGCATCTGCATAAATAATCTTCAAATGCACTATAGTAATATCACAAAAATATATATATGTTATAAACATTGTTTGAATGGAGCATGTTCTGACTGCTTAGATTTTTTCTAAGTCCACAGCATATATACTGTTATCATACTGAATCCGACTGCTAACTTCGACTCCTTCAGAAACGAAGTTAATCAACCTCCAATATTTTCCAAGTCCACAACTTTATATGTAATTCGACTGATGACTCCGACTGCCACAGTCGAATGCCTTTCAAAGTTCAAAACATGATTCGACTATCATCTTCGACTGTCACAGTCGAATGCTTTAGAAATCGATCTCCTAGTATTCGACTGCTGAAGTCGAATTGTCTTGTTTCCTCTAAAGTCGAATTGTCTTGCTTCCTCTGAAGTCGAATCACTCCTATTTCTTTAGTCGAATTATATGATCCTTTGCATTCGACTTCACTGTCAGTTTTGTAATATTCTGAATTCGACTTCTGCATTCGACTTCTGAACTCCAACTTCTGAAATTCAAAAATATCTTTTGGCGCCCAAACAAATACAAAGTTCAAATGAAAAATGTACTTCACATGATATCTTTTTGTTTCTCTTCTAAATAAAGATTTCTTCTATCCTCTATCCTTCAATGTAGGACAAGTGTTGTCAGACAAAAAGGTGTTTACCTACCACTTCTCAACTACAGCAGGAAACATGGAAGAAAGACAAGGTATGGGCTTTCTGACAGAAACACCTTTTTCAGTCTGACTCTGATGATCAGTCTGTCCCCATGCAATTTTAATTAATTACATATATATACATATTTTGATGATTAACAAAACCAAACAAGAGTTTATCAATTATATCTAATGAATATTTCATAAGTCTTAAGTACAGGAAAAATACCAAGGTCAAACAAGTCAATAAAAGTATGCATTACTTCTCTGAAGCTTTAATCTTTTCAACATGATATTTCTCTAAGTCCATATCGATTTCTGTTGAAGTTCATAACGATTTCCTTATAAGACTGAAAAGTCATGTTGTTTCAAACAAATCGATGTCGTAACGATTCTATAAGTGATCGCAACGATTTTCTTATAAGACTGAAAAGTCATGTTGTTTCAAACAAGTCGATGTCACAACGACTCTATAAGTATTCATAACGATTTCTTTAGAAAGCGCAACGACTTGCCTGTCATAACGACTCTATAAGTTATCGCAATGATTTCTTTGGAAAGCGCAACGACTTGCTTGTTGTAACGATTTCATAAGTTACCGTAACGACTTCTTTAGAACTCGCAACGACTTGCTCGCCGTAATGATTCTATAAGTATTCACAATGATTTCTTTAGAAAACGCAACGACTTGCTTGTTGTAACGATTTCATAAGTTACCATAACGACTTCTTTAGAACTCGCAACGACTTGCTCGCCGTAATGATTCTATAAGTATTCACAACGATTTCTTTAGAAAACGCAACGACTTGCTTGTTGTAACGATTTCATAAGTTACCGTAACGACTTCTTTAGAACTCGCAACGACTTGCTCGCCGTAACAATTCTATAAGTATTCACAACGATTTCTTTAGAAAGCGCAACGACTTGCTTGTTGTAACGATTTCATAAGTTACCGTAACGACTTCTTTAGAACTCGCAACGACTTGCTCGCCGTAACGATTCTATAAGTATTCACAACAATTTCTTTAGAAAGCGCAACGACTTGCTTGTTGTAACGATTTCATAAGTTACCGTAACGATTTCTTTAGAACTCGCAACGACTTGCTTGTTGTAACGACTTCATAAGTTACCATAACGATTTCTTTAGAGTTCATAACGACTTGATAAGTGTTCATAACAATTTGCTCTCTATAATGACTTGTTAGTATTCATAACGATTTCATAAGTCATATAACCATGGATTTCATATCTTGATATCTTATTCATCTTAAGAGCGTTGACTAGTCAAAGTCCACGTAAACACTGACACTTTTGCATTTATGAGATCTGAACGTATCTCTACATGCATGCAGACTATATCATCCTTTATCGTGCCTACTCTGATTACGTCTTTTAGACTTAAGCTATTTGGCATTACTATTTTCATGTCTATGGCTACTGACGTTGACTAACATCAGAGACAGCTTAGCTGTCTGCTATTTGAGATTGACATTTGTGCAGACCTCTGAACTAGCTTCATGGTACAACGTTAAACAAAATAGAAGCCAACGGATATTTCTGAAGATCTCATCTCTTTGCGTGCTCAAGTGATCAAAATACTGTGACTGGAAGCTTCCAAGACTCTAGATGTCATTCAGTCTAACGACTACTCAAAAGAGAGACAACGGACACTTCAACGTCTAGATTTCAAATTGAAGATATAAATTCAAGTCAGAAGAACAGAAGAAAAGAGAGACATCGCGTATTCAAGCATTCAAATTCTTCTGAAGAAAGTCCAGAGCCAAGAACCGTCATTCCACTTAGCTTTTGCTCTTTTGCTCTCCACTAGTTTGTGAAAATCTTGAGAGAGCCTGTATAGTTCTGAGAGTGTGTCTTGTTTAAAATCTCTTTGCTCTCAGTTCTAGTTGCTTCAGATCCTTGCTTATCAAAAGCTTGATCTAGGGGCTTGAAAGTCATTCATTCTTCTCTGTGTTATTCCCTTCGGGTGTGAAGGAAGACCTGGTGGTATCCAGGGTGTTGTTCCCTTCGGGTGTGAAGGAAGACCTGGTGGTATTCAGGGTGTTGTTCCCTTCGTGTGTGAAGGAAGACCAGCTGAGCTGAGTGTTGTAGCGTCGTTAGGGGGACTGTTCCCTAGTTAGTGAAATCCTGAGTTGTTGCTCAGGGACTGGACGTAGGACTCCTAAGGAAAGGAGGTCCGAACCAGGATAATCCTTGTGTTGTGTGACTGTCTTCTTTGTGTGATTGTTATTTAAACTAACTGTCACTAACCTATTTCGAAGAACATTTGTGTGATTGTTTTGAGTTACAAGTATCTTCTAGATTAATTTTTAAAGACCCATTCACCCCCCCTCTGGGCTCGTCAACTGGGCAACAGACTCTGCCTTCTATGCCTACAGATCTAGAAGCTCTTCTACACCAAATATCTGTTAGACAGAAAGAAAAGAAAAGAAGAAGAAGAACAGAAAGGCAACAGCTACATCAATTCCAACGGATCTAAAAAGTTCCAATGGCTATCTCTCAACAGATCTGTTCAAAGCTACTCTATAAAGGATGAAGCAAAGCTGAAGAACCGTGGAGAGAGTTTTCCTGAAGATCATTCACGGAGTGTACAACCAGTAAGAAGCCTCAACTCCACATACACTCAAAGCAAGAGAGAAAGAGCTCGAGCCCAAGAAGAAGTGTGCAAGCAACCATCTGAAGTCTTCAAGCTTTCAAGCTCCTTCCTCTCTTCACTCCCTTTGCTCTACATTGTAATTTTGGGGAGAGTCTTTTAGCTGAGAATTTCTGAGTTAGAGTCCATCCTTATAAATCTCTCAGTCTGATCTTTCTTCTCTAAGAAAGAGTTCTGTCCGGCTGTAGGATTGTTTATAGTAAGCCTCTTCTTGTGTGAAGAGAAGGCCAGTGGGGTACTGGCGGGTTGTGTCCAGCTGAGGGACTGTTCTCAGTATAGCACCCAGCTAGGGGTTTAAGTCTAGAAAAACTGCACTGGGGTTTGTTCCAGGAGGTTAGCTTCTTAACCTATGATAGAAGTGAGTATCCTTCCTACTTGGAAAGGAAGAGGACCAGTAGGGAGCTGGGGGTTGTATATCCTTGGGGGGATTGTACCTCGATTAGTGAAATCGTAAGATTTTGCTTGGGGACTAGATGTAGGTCTTCCTTATGTGAAGTACCGAACTAGGATAAAAATCCTTGTGTGCTTTGTGTGATTGTATATTTGCTTCCACACTGCTACTCTTTATCTCACACTATCACATAACTAACCAAAGTTTCTTTTGAAGTAAATCTCTGTGTTTTAAGTTTCTATTTTGTGCAGAAAATCTATTCACCCCCCCCTCTAGATAGATTGCTGCCGTACCAAAAGGACCAACAAGTGGTATCAGCGTGGGTCTCTGAACTTTCAAGAAGATCCAACGATCTTAGAGCAAAGATCCATGGCAGCTCAAGGATTTGCTGAGGGCCAATCTGTCAACAACCACCCTTGTTCGATGGTGAAGATTACAACTACTGGAAGACAAAGATGGAATTCTTCCTTCAAGGTTATGATTATCAACTATGGACCATCATAGAAGAAGGAGATATGGTAGTCCTCAACCCAAGAGAAGAATGGACGGATAACGACAGAAGGATGCTATCCCAGAATAGTAAAGCAAAAAATCTAATATGTTGTGCCCTGACAAGAAGCGAATTCAACAGGATTTCAGCATGCAAATCAACAAAAGAAATGTGGGACAAGCTGAAGCTCACATATGATGGAACACACAAAGTCAGAGAAACCAGGATTGACATCTTGGTCACTCAATATGAGAAGTTCCAAATGATGATAGGTGAGACCATTACACAAATGTATAGCAGATTTACTGACATTACTAATGGTCTTGCAGGGCTTGGAAAGATGTACAACACCGGAGATATGGTAAGAAAGATCCTCAGATCTCTACCAAGCCAGTGGACTCCAAAAGTCACAGCCATCGAAGAAGCTAATGACCTTACAACTATGTCATTAGAAAAGCTGATAGGATCAATGATGGCACATGAGATCAACATGGAGCGACTATCTGAAAGCTCATCCAAAAAGAAATTTACTAATACTTTCAAAGTCATAGCTGCTCCTTCCTCCTCTTCTTCTAGTTCAGAAAATGCAGGTTCTGAAGACAGTGATGTAGATGATGTACTGTCTAAACTTTAGAAGATCCTCAAGAAGAAGAAGGAAAATGGATCAAGGCGGATCCAAAAGAAGGAGAAAAAGGAAAAAGAACCAGTCTGTTATGATTGCAGAAAATCTGAACTTCTAAGACCAGATTGTCCAAGACTTAAGAAGACTGGTCAGTCAGAAAAGTCCAAGAAAAAGCAAAAGAAATTCAAAAGAAAAGCAATGGCTGCTGCTTGGGACAATGAAGAAGTCTCCACATCTGATTCATCAAGCTCAAATTCAGAAAAGGAGCAGGTAAGTCTAGCCCTCATGGTAGGACTAGATGAGGTACATTCTAACTCATCTTTTGATTCTTACACAGATTCAGGATCATAATCTGAAGATTTAGAACAACTTTTTAATGAACGTTATGATAAACACAAGGTTGTTGCAAAAGAATTAAAAAATATCAAGAGCAACCTTACTTGTTTGGAAAACACTAATTTTGACCTTAAATCAGAAATAGAACAATTGGAAAAACAATTGAAGGAAAGTAAAGATAATAATTCTCTTTTGAATGAAAATTTAAGGAGCAAGAATAATGAAAAAATAAAGTTAGAAGAAAAATTGAAAACTCTAACTGAAGAAAATCTTTATTTAAAGGAATCAGTTAGAAAATTTACAAAAGGAAAAACTTCTCTAGCTCTATGCTTAAAAGGCTCTAAAACTGATAACAATAAACAAGGCCTTGGATACAAACCTTCTGAAAAAGGAAAACAAGTTATAATGTCTGAAAAATATCCTTTGCTAAAATTTGTAAAAGAAACCAAGATGCCTCAGAAAAAGGTTACTGTAACAAACAAGTTCTATCAAAAGAAAAAGGTTTCTAAAAATCGTGTTCTAAGCAGATATCACAAAGACAATAAGAACTACAAAACAAATTATATTCATTACTGTTCTCATTGCAATAAATTAGGACACACAGTAAACACCTGCACAATTAGGCACCTAGTATGGATTCCGAAAGGATATTTTCATGCATCTAACCATCAAGGACCCAAAAAGAATTGGGTACCTACTTCTGAATAAGATGTTTGCTGGATAGCCTTGAAGCATCAGGAACAAAGGATGCTCAAGGCATTGGTGACTGCTGGCTCTTCATCCAAATCACATCTAAAAAGGTAGTAGTCACAGATCTGTATTTAATTTTATGGTGTTACTAACAATGTTTGCAAGTTTTTTTTTAAGATAAATGCAGGCAAAAATCTTGAAGACTTGACAAACAACAAGTGGATATGTCAAAACCAACAAGTGTAAATACGACAAATCAGAGGAACCCTGAAAGATCTAACTGCCTCACATTCAGGGGGAGCCTCATGCTTAGGGGGAGCCCTACTCTAAGGGGGAGTTACATATTCATGACAAAAGATTGTTGAACCCCTCTCCAACAACATTTGGTAAGAAGTACTTACAAAAGGGAGTAATAGCAAATAGTAAGATCCTTCCTTTTTGGTTATTGACAAAAAGGGGGAGAGTATTTTATTTGTGAATTTTTTCTATTCCAAAATTCTCTTTAAGAAAATTCACATAGTTTTTTATTGAGTTTTGTCATCACTAAAAAGGGGGAGATTGTTGAACTACTCTTTTATATATCTCATGTTTTGGTGATAACTAAAACTCATGACTATTCTTTATCTTATGATTTGGTGATACCTAAAACTCATGCAATTCAGTTATAAGTATGAACATTCATTTAATGCATCTGCATAAATAATCTTCAAATGCACTATAGTAATATCATAAAAATATATATGTTATAAACATTGTTTGAATGGCGCATGTTCTGACTGCTCAGATTTTTTCTAAGTCCACAACATATATACTGTTATCATACTGAATCCGACTGCTAACTTCGACTCCTTTAGAAACGAAGTTAATCAACCTCCAATATTTTCCAAGTCCACAACTTTATATGTAATTCGACTGATGACTCCGACTGCCACAGTCGAATGCCTTTCAAAGTTCAAAACATGATTCGACTGTCATCTTCGATTGTCATAGTCGAATGCTTTAGAAATCGATCTCCTAGTATTCGCCTGCTGAAGTCGAATTGCCTTGTTTCCTCTAAAGTCGAATTGCCTTGCTTCCTCTGAAGTTGAATCACTCCTATTTCTTTAGTCGAATTATATGATCCTTTGCATTCGACTTCACTGTCAATTTTGTAATATTCTGAATTCAACTTCCGCATTTGACTTCTACATTCGGCTTCTGAACTCCAACTTCTGAAACTCAAAAATATCTTTTGGCGCCCAAACAAATACAAAGTTCAAATGAAAAATGTACTTCACATGAATATCTTTTTGTTTCTCTTCTAAATAAAGATTTCTTCTGTCCTCTATCCTTCAATGTAGGAAAAGTGTTGTCAGACAAAAAGGTGTTTACCTACCACTTCTGAACTACAACAGGAAACATGGAAGAAAGACAAGGTATGGGCTTTCTGACAGAAACACCTTTTTCAGTCTGACTCTGCCTTTATGCCTACAGATCTAGAAGCTCTTCTACACCAAATATCTGTTAGATAGAAAGAAAAGAAAAGAAGAAGAAGAACAGAAAGGCAATGGCTACATCAATTCCAACAGATCTAAAAAGTTCCAACGACTATCTCTCAACAGATCTATTCAAAGCTGCTCTATAAAAGATGAAGCAAAACCGAAGAACTGTGGAGAGAGTTTTCCTGAAGATTATTCAAGGAGTGTACAACTAGTAAGAAGCCTCAACTCCACATACACTCAAAGCAAGAGAGAAAGAGCTCGAGCCCAAAAAGAAGTGTGCAAGCAACCATCTGAAGTCTTCAAGCTTTCAAGCTCCTTCCTCTCTTCACTCCCTTTGCTCTACATTGTAATTTTGGGGAGAGTCTTTCAGCTGAGAATTTTTTAGTTAGAGTCCATCCTTGTAAATCTCTCAGTCTAATCTTTCTTCTCTAAGAAAGAGTTCTGTCCGGCTGTAGGACTGTTTACAGTAAGCCTCTTCTTGTGCGAAGAGAAGGCCAGTGGGGTACTGGCGGGTTGTGTCCAGCTGAGGGACTGTTCTCAGTATAGCACCCAGCTAGGGGTTTAAGTCTAGCAGAACCGCACTGGGGTTTGTTCCAGGAGGTTAGCTTCTTAACCTGTGATAGAAGTGAGTATCCTTCCTACTCGGAAAGGAAGAGGACCAGCAGGGAGCTGGGGGTTGTATATCCTTGGGGGGATTGTACCTCAGTTAGTGAAATCCCAAGGTTTTTCTTGGGGACTGGATGTAGGTCTTCCTTATGTGAAGTACCGAACCATGATAAAAATCCTTGTGTGCTTTGTGTGATTGTTTATTTGCTTCCGCACTGCTCCTCTTTATCTCACACTATCACATAACTAACCAAAGTTTCTTTTGAAGTAAATCTCTGTGTTTTAAGTTTCTGTTTTGTGCAGAAAATCTATTCACCCCCCGCCTCTAGATAGATTGCTGACGTACCAAAAGGACTAACACGATGGCGAACACAATGGAGGCAACGGTGGCGGTCTCCCACGGCGGTGCACGACGTCATATGAGAGAGAGAGAGAGAGCGCATGGAAGAAGACATCGGAGAAGAAGGGATAGGGGTAAAAGAAAGAAAGAATAGTGACCAAAAATTTTCAGTCACTATTCAGTCACAAAATTTTGAGGCTTTAGGGACCGACTAATATTGGTCACTAATCGGTCACAAATTTGTGACCGATTAGTGACCAAAGTTATCTAGTCACAAAATTTTACTACTTTGTCAGGAAACCATAAAAATCTACAACCGAATTATAATTGGTCACTAATCGGTCACAGATCTGTGACCGATTAGTGACCAAATTTAGTCTGTTACAAAATGTTTTCTCACTTGCCGGGATAGCAGAAAAGTCTGTGACCGATTTTTTTTAGTCACTAATCGGTCACAAATTTGTGACCGATTAGTGAATGATTACTATTCAGTCACTATATTATTTATTTAGAGATCGAATATATTCAATCACTAATTGGTCACTGAACTGTGATCGATTAGTGACCAAAATTTTTGGTCTCAATTTTGGTCACTAAATCGATAATTTCTTGTAGTAAAAATAGTGTAGCTGAAAGAAAGAATAGAACACTGCTAGTCATGGCCAGAATAATGCTTTCAGAATACAATCCACCAAGATATTTCTGGGCAGAAGTAGTCAACACAGCTTGCTACATCATCAATAGGTGCATGATCGGACCAATACTAAAGAAAACACCATATGAACTCTACAAGGACAAAAACCAAACGTCAATCATCTACGGCTATTTAGTTGTAAGTGTTTCATTTTGAATAATGGTAAAGATAATCTAGAAAAACTAGATGCTAAAAGTAATAAAGGATTTATGTTAAGATATGTTACAAAACCTAGAGGATATAGGGTATTCAACATAAAAACATTGTTAATTGAACAAATAGTTCATATTTTATTTGATGAATCTAATCATTCTATAAAAAGAAAAGAAGAAGATGTTGTTGAAGATCTGTGCATGGATCTGGAACAAGCTTCACTACAAGAAGATGAAAAGAAAAATGAAGATCCTCAGCTAGAAGAATTACAAGAAGAAGAAGAAACACATGAAAAACTACCAAAGGAATTGAGGTATGATGAAGATCATCCAAAAGAATATATAATAGGTGATCCTCAAGATATGGTAAGAACAAGAGGTATGCCAATTCCTTGTGATTATCTTGCATTTGTTTCTAAAATTGAGCCTAGGACAATCAACGATGCACTAGTAGATGAATCTTTGATCCTTTCTATACTGAAGAAAGTTAATCAGTTCCAACGAAACCAAATATGGTCTCTTGTGCCTAGACCTTCTGACCATTGAGTTATTAGAACAAATGGGTTTTTAGAAACAAAATGGAAGAATCAGGAGTGATTACTAGAAACAAGGCTTGACTAGTAGCTCAATGATAATCCCAAGAGGAAGGCATCGATTTTGATGAAACATGTGCTCTAGTTGCTAGATTATAGTCAATCAGAATTCATTTAGCATATGCATGTTCCTTGAATATTAATTTGTATCGAATGAATGTAAAAAGTGTTTTTCTGAATGGTTTCATAAAAGAAGAAGTTTATGTTGATCAACTATCGGATTTTGAAGATATTAATTATCCAAATCATGTTTATTGCTTAAGGAAGATATTGTATGGTCTGAAACAAGCTCCAAGAGCTTGGTATGCAAGACTAAGTGCTTATCTTCTATCACATGGTTTTTCAGGAGGTAAAGTAGATAGCACCGTATTTATCAAGAAATTTTCAAAGGGAATCTTGATTGTTCAAATATATGTTGATGATATTATCTTTGGTCCTACTAATGAATCACTTTGCAAACTCTTTGAAAATTTAATGTAAAGTGAATTTGAAATGAGCATGATGGGCGAGCTTAAATACTTTCTTGGCCTACAAATTAAGCAGACCAAGGAGGAGACTCATATTTGTCAAACCAAGTATATTTCAAATCTTCCTAAGAACTTGGGGTTTGATAAGTATAAGCCATTAGGTACTCCTATGAGCTCTGGCATAAAATTAGACAGTGATCCCATTGTCAAAAAGGTAGATCAAAAGATCTATAGAGGTATGATTGGGTCATTGCTCTATCTAACTACTAGTACACTAGATATAATGTTCATTGTATGCTTGTGTGTCTGATTTCAAGCTGATCCTAAGGAATCACACTTAAATGTTGTTAAAAGATTTTTGAGATATCTTATAAATACAAGTAAACTTGGTTTATGGTATTCTAGATGTTCTAAATTCAAACTGCTTGGATATAGTGATACTGACTATACAGAATGCAAAATAGACAGAAAACGTACCAGTGGTACTTGCAAATTTCTTGTAGGATACTTGATTTCTTGGTCATCTAGAAAGCAAAACTCAGTAGCATTATCCACAACAGAAACATAATACATTGTAGTTGGAAGTTGTTATACTCAACTACTATGGATCAATTATTAACTAGAAGATTATGGTCACAAATTAAATGGCATTCCAATGCTATGTGACAACACAAGTGCAATAATCCTGACCAAAAATCATATCTAGCACTCAAGAACCAAGCATATTGAGGTCAAACATCATTTCATCAGAGATCATGTCAGTAATGGAGAAATCTTACTTGAATTTTTTGATTCATATCATCAATTAGCTGATATATATACTAAGCCTCTTTCTGAAGAGCAATTCACTTCAATCAGAAGAGAAATAGACATGCATAATTCTGAATGACATACTAATCTATAGCTGAAAGATGAGAAGTGTAGATTTCCACCTATGGCTATTACCACTCTAACTCTAGTTATAGTATGACTTCTCACAAGTCGAACTCTCCTTCACAGAGAGAGTCAAAATTGAAGTCAAAGTTCATATTAAAAAATACAATTAAAAAATGATTAAAATATGTTCATTCGTTCTTTTGTCAAATTGATATTAAATCTCAGCCGTTGATCTCTAGATCTCTTGTAGTCAATATCCTTTTCTTTATATGTGAAGACCCTTCTTTCTCATTTCCACATACGACATTCGAAAAATCTTCGATTCATTTCGTCGTCTTGCTAGTTCCCGCACTAATTCTCAACTTTGAAGGAACCCTGAATGTGCTCGTGATCTTTTCATCTTTTTTGAAGGAAGGTAGGATCTTTAATCCTATTTTGAACATCTCATCCATTCTCTAGAATCCTTCGAAGTCATTTCCATCATCTTTGTCCAAATGGCCTCGTCCAAGGAACTGTATGCTTCCTTCTTCACCCCAGACTAGTACCAGAGGCTTTCCTCTATCAAAGCTTCGATTTTTGCTGGGAAGATAGTTGATTTTTCTTAGTTGACCAACAAGCTCAGTAATGTGTCTGATATACTGGAAGTCATGGGTTGGAAAAGGATTTGTGAGATTCAAGAACTAACATATGTTGATGTCATGAAAGGTTTTTATGTTAGCTTGACAGATTTAAAATATTGTCCGCTGGAAGGTTTTGTCAAAGGCATGAAGATCAAAGTGTCAGAAGCCATCTTGGCTGAAATATTGGAATGCCCAATGATAGGTCACAAGATGAATGAAGTTGTATCCTTGGAAAGACAGAAGTTAAGAATCATTGGAAATAAGGGTGACATTCACAAGAAAGGTCTCCTCATCAACCAACTCTCTATAAAGAAGCGACTGCTACATGCTGTTATCACAACTATTATCACACCAAGAGTCGGAACCCACTCTTCCATCACTGCTAGAGATAGAAATTTATTATTTAGGCAATACAGAGGCATCCAATCAATCTAGCCTCCGTCATTATGGAAAGAATGGTAGTGTCTATAAAACTAAATGAATCTCTACCATATGGTCCTTTGTTGACCATTCTATTCAGAAGGAACAACGTGGACTTGGAGACAGAAATTGCCAATCAAGTCAAGGAGAGCATTGGGCTATCAAATTTTAGAAGAAGTCATTATGTTTTAACTGATAAAGCTCAAAATTTGTAGATTAAGGATTTGGTACTAGATTGCACACATGAAATATTTGCTTATACTATGTAGGGTTTGCCCTCACCACCTCCACCAACACAAGCACCAATAGTTGAACTTGTAAAAGAAAGAATAGAACCTACAACTCCTATTGCAGAAGAGCAAGTAACACAAACAACTGAATAGGAACTCTCCGAAGAAACCATTGCTCAAGTTCTCAGGGATATCAAAGGAAAAATAGTTATAGATGAAGATGCTCCTCCAACACCTAAACCATTTAAAGAAGAAGCTTTTCCTATGTCTCTCTACCACCAGTTGAGACCTCCATGCCATCTTTCCAGCCATGGTCTTTGGGGGAGACTAGCAACAATAGGACCATAAATGATGTATTTGAGTTGGTCCTCAAGCAACAAGATGATCAATGTGGTTTAAATGCAGATTCACCAAGTGGATGTTAAATTTGATTTTATGACAAATGAGTTGCAAAAGATGAGAGATATGCTATTCAAATTTGTGTGCAGTCAAGATAAAGGCAATACCCCCATGACAGGCACAACAATAGCAGCAGAAGCAACAGTTGCACCAGTAGTAGAAGAAACAGCTGCACCAAAGGCAGCACTACACCCAACAGTAGCAGAATAGCCAGTTACAGAAGAATCAGCAACAGAGTAGCCAATAACTGAATAGGTTAAGGTACCAGGAGCCATGGCAGAAATAGCAACAGTAATAGAACAACTAGAACTAACAGTAATAGAGGTAGCAGCCATAGAAGAAGTGCAACCAGAAGTCCCAACAACAGTAGATCCAACAGGAGTAGGGGTAGATACTAGTGACTCTCCTAAAGGGACTCATGCAAAGGTATTCAAGAGAAGAGCAAAAAGGAAATTGGTAAAGTCTGGATTCATTCGTTTTCCATCCTCCAAAACTAAACCCTCTTCTGATCCTAACCCTTCCACTACTCCTATTCCTACACCACAACCTGATGTATCCTCTTCAATTCCTCCTTGTCAATCTACCATTAAGTAGGAAACCCTAGAAGAGCGTACTTCTTCAACTTCTAAACCTAATTCAAAATCCCCTGTAGAACCTGTAATCTCTGGTGTGGATTCTTTTCATGAGGATATTCAACCTAAACTTCCACCGGCTCTTCACCTTTGCCCACCCTCCTTTTTCTCATCACTTACCCGAACATCTATTCCTACTCCAGATCTAGCCAATCTACCTTTAGCTTTGAGGATTCCTAGGGAAGAGATTCTCTTAAGGACTAGACAGAAAAGAACAGGAGAGGCCAATTGCAATGACTTTCCTCCATTTTGATATGCATTTATCCATCATTCAAAGAAGAATTTTGAGTTATTTGAACAATTTTTATAGATAAAAGTATTTTTGGAAGTTCATGACATGAAACACTGCAAATTCGAAGACTGGCTACCTATCCTGATCAATTCTAAGGAAATCTCTCCAGTAGACTTTATCACCATTGTTAATTCCAGTCATAGTTTGTCTCCTAAAGGATTTCTCAGGGTCTATCTGGGAGAAGGAACAAAGTTTAGAGAAGCCAGAGTAGGAAGATCTGCACTTCTTACTATCCAAAATAATTTGAATATGCAGTTTTATCACTTGTTTAGTACTTCTCTGAAGAAGCATCAACAAAGCTTCACTAGGATGAAGATAATTAGTGACGAACGATTTAAGCTTAATTTGGCAGATGTCAGTAAGGGACAATGGGCCATGTTGTTAAATGGGTAAAGAACCATTACACCATCCATGACCATTGGGTTGCCCTCCAACTTGTTCCCTAGCTTGATTGGTGCAGTCAGCTCTAGAACATATTTCGCAATAGTAGTTTTTAATAGGCATATCAGATTAGCAAACCAATATCGGATCAAGTATTGCAAAGTGTTGTCTTTGCATAGGTTTGCCCACATTCACACTGCTAAGTCCACACAATATCAAAAGAATTTTAAGAGTGTTTACCATAATCAAAAAGGTTGACTGAAGAGCAATGGACCCATAGTTATCCAACAGATGCTAAAGAATGTAAGAAGAGAAAGATTCCTCTATCTATTTTTATGGCCAAGGTTTATAATTCTCTCCGAAAATCTCTTGAGCTCAAATGGGAAGCCAGATATCAGATTTATTACAAATCCAAAGTGAGGCTTATTCAAAATGTCTACATTGGAACATTACAGTATATGAATTCTTGTGCAAAGATAATAGTCAAAAGTTTATTTACTTGAGGCAAAGTTTGGTGAATACAGCCTATCATCAGAAGATCTGTTGGTATCATCGCCGACATCTCAAATCCTATCGTAAAATTCCTATAACATAGATATTTCTCCATTCACTAATAATTTCAATGCCAATAAGAAGAAATTAACTGTGGGATCTTTTGCAACCCTTCTTCAATTAAATCCCACCTGCTCTTTATCTTCCTAAGTCATCCTAAAGAGTCTTTCTATCTTTTGTAAGTACAGATATCTTTTAATACAAATGAGTCTCTCACACTTTGAGTAATCTCTATGTAGTATTTGTATCCTCTTCCTCACCTCTCTTTCTGTTAATGTCACAAAGGGGGAGATAAATATATAATACAAACATCACAAATATCTGCAATGTTTTAGGGAGATAAGTTTAAGAGGGATCCAAGAGGACCCAAGGTTGAATAAGTAATAACTTATTTTGAAGAAATTTCAGATACTTGTGACTCTACAAAATAAACATTCCTATTACTTCTTAAATGAATTTGTTTGTATAAAAAAGATTACTTTTTTTTTTGTTTATTTATTTCATATATACATGATTTTTCCATTAACAAAAAGGGAAAGAATTGTTCTACAATTGTTTTTGCAAACGTATTACTTAGTGTTTTGATTATGACAAAATCTTTATACACAATCTTATTTAGATAATAAGCAAATTCATCTAATTATAACTCAATGTCATCTTATCTAAGATTTCATTTTATATATTTGCTAAAGGCATGTGTATATTATACTGTACAACTATCAGTAGTAATATCACCAATAATATTCTAAGTACACTAGTATATCTGATCGTGACTCCAACTCTTTGATAGTCAAAGTGAGACTCAGACTTGTGAATAAGTCACAATAGTCAAAGTGCAACTCCGACTCTTGGACAGTCAAAGTGAGACTCCGACATGTGAACAAGTCACGATAGTTGAAGTCCAACTTTGATTCTTAGACAGTAGAAGTGAGACTCCAATTTGTGAACAAGTCACGATAGTCGAAGTCTAACTCCAACTCTTGGACAATCGAAGTGAGACTCCGATTTAGGAACAAATCACAATAGTCGAAGTCCCACTCCGACTCCTTGGAAGTCGAAGTTAGATATCAACTTGTGAGCATTTGGCAACATTCGTAGTGCCACTCCGACTTCTGTAAAGGCGAAGTCTCTGTACCTAACAGAAAAACAACTAGTTGCATATCTGTTAATGCAATTTCATTACGATTAACTTTGTAACATATTTTTGTAAGCTTCTTTGTCAATAAATGAACAGATTAACCCTTGTTTATCTAATGTTCAACATTTTACACTCTTGTACTCCGACTCCTTTAAGGTTTCCAAAGTCGAAGTACATTCATTTTGTAGATATTTTCTAAACTTCAAACTATATCATTGGACATATATAGTGTACTTTATTCTTGTTTGCACTCAAATTCATTATTTATTAATGAGAACATACCTGGAGTATTATATTTCTTGATAGTTGTTTGATTTGCAAGATATTTGTCAGTGTACCTCTAACTGACAAGTTTCTAGATATTAAGAAAAGACTGTTTGTTGACACACTACGCGCCGAGTAGGTATCCATTACTCCTTAAATGCTCACTTACCCCTGCATACTTTAAGGACAAAATGTTTTCTTTGGAAACAAATAGATATCTTTCGAATTGACTTTTTTTAAATCTTATTAATCAAATATATTATTTGATACAAGTATAACCATGAAAATGAGAAAAGACCTTACATGGGTATGATATTTGCAAACTTTTATTGTGGCTGTCTACAAGAGCTTGTAGCTACCCAAATAGCTAGGAAGTCATTGAGGAGATGAAGAATCTGAAGACAAAATTCTCAAGCCTTCTTCTTCACTCACAATGTTTATATTTCAAACGGCTATATTCCAACGGGTAGCTGAAAACTCTGATTACTCTGAAGACTATATAAGCAGTCGAAGTCCATTTGAAGAAAATACATATACATATAGAAGAGAAGAGCAAGGGTTACACATAAAGTAATCTGAAAGCAGCAAGAAGATAGTAACATGTTCAAAACGGCCAATCTGGCCTTGAAGAAGTTTGTCATTGGGTGGTTTAGAAGTCTTAGATCATTTCTTCAATTCACCTTAGAGTCAGAAAGAGATTTGAGCTTTCATTCCTCCACTTTGTAGATCTCTTTCTGTCATTCTGTGTCTGCTCATTCCCTGAGGAGCACTCAGCCCAAAATTTCTTTGAGTTTTAAGTAGCAGAGGGTTTATTCCCTATGTTTTCCCCTTTGGTAAAAGGGAGGGCCGATTGCGGTAGGAGATTGTATACCGCTCTAGGAATGTAAAACTTACTTGGGTGCAAGTAGTTGTTATACCTTTTTTGAAGGGAAGGCCAAGTATTTTTAGCGGTTAGTGGAAAATCTCAAGCGGTGCTTAGGGACTAGATGTAGGACTCTTATTGGAGAAGAGATCCGAACTAAGATAAATCATTGTGCATTATGTTTGTGTGATTGCTTCCGCTATTTGTACTTCATTTCACGCACTACACTAATCATTAACTTCTATTTAATATATTTTAGATCTAACATCTTTCTACAAAAAAATTCAAAAGTCATATTCACCTCGTTCTAAAACATCATCAGCTCCGTGTAGATCCAACATTAAGTTCTTCTTTGGAACTCCCTTCGGCTCTTATTCTTCCATGTCTTGAATGGGCTAACGATGGTCGTGAGTGCCCAATAAGGTGACCTTGGGCCAGTCTAGAGGCTCTTTATATATATAATTTTTTAATGTTAGATCCAAACAATGGAACTGTTAACTTTTATGGACATAATGGGAAAAATCTTATTTCTTGATATCAGGGTGCTCTTACTTTTATGCATTTAAATTTTAAACATGCTCTAACAATCTTATGAACTAACATAACAACGAAGTACTTATGTTCCTCCGGGCACTCATCTAGCTAGGTGGCAGACCACAAGTTAAAATTAATAGTTACATTCAAAGAAATACATATTGCATGGTGGGTGGGGTCATGTATGATTAATGTGTGGATTGACATAATGTGCAAGCCCCCACTAGGCAATAAAACGGCCGGGCTAGGTGCACGAGTCGTACAACAAGCATTTTCTCCAGCAAGTTAGGGAAACGTCATCTTCGATGAGGGGCCATGTTCTAATCTTTTTCTACAAAATTCCACTTCTTCACTCTTTCCAGTATGCAGTATTCAAACGCCTCATCCACTACACATTAAGGTCTCAGAATGGGGAAAAAGCAAGCAATCGGAATATATATATAAATGTATCGCGCGCACACACACATAAGTAGAGGAAAAACGATATGTACATATTTTATATCCACCTGGAAAGAAACATATATTTCTAATGAGTTAGTTTCTTCCAAGCTGCTCGTTCTTGGATCGTCTGGGCTGGATGTCGACTCACATCTCCCTCTTACGTAGTATTTTGTTTAACTTCTCCCTCCTGGACAAGGACATCCTAATTCCAAATGGTTGCCAAAGACGTTAAAGTGGACATGAAGCATCCGGCCGGGGGTTTCCCGCCGCCCACAGGATCGATCGCCTTCCCCTTTTCTCCTAGTGATCCCTTCAAATCTTAGAACTCCGGTGGTGGCGGCAACACCCAAGAGGGAATCCGGATGCGCAGACACCACGTGCTTGATATTAATTCACGAGACAATTAATTAATTAATGTGGTATGATCACTTATATATGTAGGCTGATCAATATTTCACATTCTCCCTTGACAACCAGCTGCCAGCATGTGTGCTATATATATATATATGTATGTAGAGAGAGAGAGAGAGAGAGAGGCCTCTACCCCTCAACCCGGTCGCACAAGCATGCATATCATTCTATACGGGAGCCATCTAACCTAGCTAGGCTCTCGCGCGTCAAAAGAGTTGCTGTGGTTAAGCTTTTTAATTACGTGCCCATCTGATCATGGCCAGATTAATGGGGAAGGCTCTGTGCCTATATGTGGTCATCAACATCCTCCTGGCCTTCCCCTCAGCCGACTGCAGACCCATCTTCAAGCGAGGTCGTCCCACGTATCCTCACTCGGCCCATCCGATGCAGTCACCGGCCGCAGAAGCCAGGAGTATTAGCAGTGCTACTGACGATGCTGAAGAAAGTTTCAGAGCAAGCAGCAGTTTTGGGTCCGTCGACCTCAGGGCACTGGTCCATGTCAAGGAGTCGGGTCCCAGCCCAGGCGCCGGCCACTGATTTCAAGCTTTCGATCGACTATATATATATATATGATCGTCGACAGCATCTTAATTTGGTGATTATAAGCTTTCGCTGCTGATGACTGCACCGCCCAATATTAATTACCATGTCTTCGCTCTCTCATGCATATATATTAAAGGTTCCGATCGATCGATACAAATGATGTGTGATGAGTTAGTTTTTTGTTTTTCCTTTGATTTGGTTGAAAAATATCCTGCTATATATATACGATCTTAATTGTACGTAGCTCAAGAGAGCGTCGGTGTGATGATTCCTTCATCGATCCTTGTTAAAGTACCTTGTCTCCTTGGTTATATTACATAATCCTTTACATCAATTCCTAATTATAAACCTGCTTTCACTAGTGGGAGAGTTGAACCTTTGATTTTATAACTTTACTGTATGTAGAGGGCGAAACAGATACTCTGTGTTGTGGTTGAAGCTAAGTATCCTGGCATATATATATATATATATATATATATATATATATATATATATATATATATATGCACGATCGAAAGTAATTAGTATCATGCATGAGCAAACGTTCTCTTAATGAAGTAATTAGTTAATGCCAAGGGCCGGGTTTAACAAGTTCAAAATCTAATGAACTCAGCCCTATTTGGTATCGGGATAAAAGCAATGAGGATACGGATATGTCATCTCTTGTACCATATCCTATATACCCTCATGTCATTTGGTATAGTCAAGAATAAGAAAAGAGGATATCATTAAAATGTGTTTGGTACAAAAGAGGATAAGAATGGGGATAACTTATTAATTTTTTTTAAATATTATTATATCTTTTAATTTAAGTTTCATGTACAAATTTTCTCTTCGATGAGGTCATTTCAAAATAATTTTAAAAAATATGCACACTAAGAACGATGTATCTTTGAACAAAAAATTGTGTATGAAATCTTCACGTAATCTTTATTATATTAAATTATAATTTATTTATTAACTTTAAAAATAAAAATAAAATATTTTTTAAACTAAAATCTTATATTATATACTTGTAGTGCATCTATAGAACATAATAAATATTATAATTTAAATTAAAATTATATTTTATTTTTTATATTAAAGATATTTTCGATCCTAGGTTGAACTTTTGTTTTGCATCCTTAAAATATAAATTTTAAGGATAACAACACTTGCAGAAGCGCCTACGTGATCTCCAGAACATTTATCAACGTTAAATTTTAATTTAACTAGTGGAGAAGGCTACCCATGAACTTGCCTTATACATGTTTGAATAACCTGTGTTATATAACATATTTTTGTTCATACATTACGAATCTGACTTGTTTCTCATTTAAACATACATAACTTGTTAAACACCAATCACTTGTTTGTAATTGTTATCGACACAAATCAATGTCAGTCACCTGTTTTCAAATAATGTCATTAATAAGCATATCACAATGTGGATGGAAAAAATAAAATGATTAATTGTGGAAAAATATAATTTGTATCCATTCCAATGTTCAACATTTACCATCTTTTCAAAAAAATATCCAATGTTCAACATTCGCCATCTATTTAACAACTGTGAAAATAAATTGTCCAAACACCAAAATTCATTTCCGTCAACATAACTTGTCCAAACACCAACTTCAATTTTCTAAACGCATACAATGCCCACCAGTGTAACTAAAATCAATATAACATTCTTCTAGACATCATGATAAAACTCAAGACTTCTATCCACCAACTTCATATTGTCCTTCTCATCTGTCATATCTAAAGTCTGTTAAGAAGGTCAATGAAATAATAGGCTAATAATGTGCAACCTTAAAAAGAGTACATACAAATTGTACAATAACAAGCATAAATAATACAAACCTGTGATGGAGCACCAATAATATTGGGCCCTCCTATCTCATACATGAGGGTAAATATTTTTGGTAATGGCCCCAAATTGAAGTTCAGAAAAAACAATTGTCGATTGTGAAGTGTGGACAGCCATGATAGAAGAAGGATAACTTGTCTTGCTTAATTACACATCACCCTACACCTACTCAATCAGCATCCACAAAATAGAAGAAGGATCTCCCTTTTGATTATCACAATAGAACACCTTCATTCTAGTATAGTAGTAGTTCTAACCTCAAACTGGACATGAGTAACAGGAAGGGAGTCTAGCAAGTGCTATGCAATCTTCTATTATAAAAGAACAGCACCAAGGACTAGGAATAGATTACTTCAAGTCTGAAAACAATAGGAAGTGCGTTTGCTAAGGCCTTCCAAATAAAAGTTGTGATCTTTGGAGAATTGGAGGTATCTTTTTTACAAATTTGGGGTGCCATATTAACTTCAAGACTGGGTTTGGGGCAGATGAGGAAGTCTCTGCTTGAGAGTTTCTTAGATATCTATAAGCTAAGTTTACAGTCTGAGAATAAGACTGAATTGGGATCCTCAATCTAAGAATTGAATCTACTACATTCTAATCGAAGAGGCTGGTGATTGTTGATATTTTCCATATGCCATCTTCTATCAAGTCGGAGACTTTGAGAGGTTTAGTACCTTGAGCATCAATCTTTGGAGTGAGGGTAGTTATTTGATCTGGGATCCAGAAATCTTGCCATATATTTCATTCTCTGTCTGCCTTTCCAGAATGTTTTCTTTCTTTATCCATATGCAGTGTCTTGGTTCATTGGCTTTTGTTCCTTCTTGAGGGAAAGAACACATGGATAAATGTTTTTTCAACACTTCAAAATGGATAGAGAGCATACCCATCAACTAGCTATAAAGAAACCAACATGAAATGGTGATGCCAGAACAAGGCAAGGGCCCACTCAGATGGAGGCAAACTGCAGCACATGATGGAAGCATACTTATAAGCTTGGTAGCTAGAAAAATGCACATGAATAGATGGTGTGCGAATGGACCTCAGAACAAGGAATCCAGAGCCTCATTGGCCACAGAAATAAAAGCTTCATCCGAAACTCTACACTTTCTAAACAGTCAGATCCTCAAAACAGAAGAAAGAAGTAGCCACACTATATACGAAGTTTTAGCCAAGACTAAAGAGGTAGTGGGTTTCCAAGTTACTCAATTGGTTCAAAATTTTTTTATGACTGGCCATCTTCCCCCTGGTTTGAATCACATGCTTATTTCCCTCATTCCCAAAAGATGGTAGTACATAAAATGGTCAAGAGTAGGTCTCAAGACATAGTTGGTAAAAGAACTGGAAACAACTGATATTTATAGTGCTAAACATGCTAAGTATAAGGTGATCTTTTCCAATAAAGATAGAGCCCTTCACCAGAAAAACCTCTGCAGGTGGTAACTAACTTCAGTAGCTAACCATTTGAATGAAATATTTAACGGGCTTCAACATCTCATGGATATGAAAGACAGATATGGCATTGCCACCTACACATTTCCTTTCTGTATTAGAAGCAAAAATGGGCACCAAAGGTCAAACAGTTAAATGCAACAAAAAATTAACCACATAAATGCAACAAAAACTTCAGAATGTTCCCTTCATTAATATCAAACATCATGGTTTTAGTTGCAAAATACAAGGCCTCATCATTCCACAATGGTAGAGCATTCATCAAGCAACATACCAAATGGACACATATAATTAACTACCTAATTTCCACCTCTTGCTCTCCTCGCCTGTATGTCAAAAAAAAAAAGCAATTAAATTATGCCTAATATTTCTATTCGACAATGTAAAAAGTGTATAGAAACAAGTAAAAAAATTATTTACCCTCTTCTATTGTGTCTAGCCCAAAGACGAGCTGCAATGCCACTTCTTAGGCTCTCTCCTCGCACAGTGTCAGTACCACGAAGAATAATTCCATCCCCATCATCATGCTCAACCCCACTCACCGGATTCACCATTACTCTTTGGAATATGTAATCATTTCCCTGTTCTCTCTTGATGAAATTGTGAAGGAGAAAACATGCCATGGCAATTTTAACTTGTGTTTCGATAGGGTAATTCCTTTGTTTTGTAAGTATAGCAAATCTAGCCTTCAACACACCAAATGCTCACTCAACAACGTTCCTTAACTGGGCATGTCTATGATTAAAAATATCCTTTCGATCTTGATATGAAACTCTTGACCTCCCTATCTCATATGTCGAAAGATGGTAGCAATATCCACGATACGGTGCTAAGAACTGGTGAGTGTTTGCATAGCCACCGTCGACGAGATAAAACATGCCTATATTCCAATATATGAATATCCTTTAGGAAAAACTAAATGTAAACAGAAATATTAATAAGAATTAAGTCATGCAAATTGATCCTACCTTCAGGAACACCAAAACTACCATCGTCAATGCTCCATGTCAAAACCTTCATATCAGAAGCAGATCCTTCCCATCCAACAGCAACATATAAAAATAACAAGTCAAAATTGATACACGCCATTACATTCTGGGATGTCCAACCTTTATGACAACACCAAGGACCTTGCTCATCTCTAGCCACCTTCACAGGTATGTGCGTGCCATCAATTGCACCCAATGCATTCTAAAATAATGTTAATTAGTTCTTACCACATAGTGATGACATTTACGTATTATATGTGAATAATTACTTAATTTACTAGTACTTACCTTAAAAAAAGGGTAGAACTTTGGGTCACTATGAATCTTCTCATGGACTCCCACATCATTGTTGGGTAATTTCATGTAGTCATTCCGAAGTGACAAAATTGCCTTGAGAACATCATTGAAATGATGACTTATAGTCTCCCCAGAATGTTGAAACCATTCTCTCAGCATTCTATTACCAATGCCATGGCCTACCTCTATAAAAAAGATAGCCAACTGCTCACATGCAGACATATTCTTTGTATCCTCCAGCACACCCCTCTGAACCAAGACATCTCTTAACCTAATGAAGAGAGTAGGATGTACATGAAAGCAAGAGTAGGAACAGACAACATGCCCAGATATAACCTCATTCACCCACCTATGCCCTCTCCCTTGATCTGTGTGCATTGGTTGTTTACAAATGGGTGTTTTAGGTGCTTTCATGTGGACTAATATTGTATGTTCCACTTCATCCCAATATTCTTCTTCCTCCAAAAAAAACTTTTCCAGATCAAAAGTGGTGGCAGAAGGAGAAGAAGCCATTTCAAGCCTACCTACGCTACCAAACATGTATAAATGCATAATGTAGAAGAAAAATATATGACATCAGTATAACAACATAAAGCATGCAAAAGCAAAATGAACAAGTGAACAAAGCATAATCATATAATATAATATCACTACAACAATATAATGACTGTGAAAGTAAATAAAGGATATCATAAATCACTCAAGGTGGGACAATATCCATTCAAGTCTCATTTCATTCGATAAAGCAAGAAAGATGCATCTATCATCCTTGTCCTTCAACAGATTAATGGCCTTGTAAAGATAATGCTGGGGTATCCCCTCCACCTTTAGCAACTCTTGCAATGCAACATCAACTTGTGGTGGTATTGTCCTACGCTGGTTCTCTACTAATTCTCTGGTAAGTTTGAGTCTCTCTTCACCCAACTCTAATAACCTTTCAAAGGCTTCAACACTGACTTGTGAGTTGTATTTACGTTTACAGCTACTAGTAGATGCACACGGTATGTCCTTTGAGTGTGAAGTTGTCTCATTATTTGTTTGTACATGTGGTTGTTGAGTGATAGAGTTTAGTGCATCATCCTCTAGACCCATCCCACTCGTGTTCAGATCTAAGTCTATCTCATAATCATCACTAACATCTTGTTGATAAGATTGGGATGGAGGATGACTATCTTCTTGAGCCACAAAACTACTTGCAAGATGTCCACTAGCCGTGCTGCTGGAACAAATAAGGTCCATTTATTCCCATATGAGAAATGGTTTGCCTCGAATATAAGTGTACTCTATCTTACTCTGAAAAGGGTAAACATATAAATATTATTAAAAAATATTGGGAATTATTTCTAAAAGGATGTTATAAGAAAACAATATACATACCGCAACTAGTACATCCCACGCGTCAGCTATTCCAGGGATTGGTAGATGATTTGTGTCATCCCAACCCCAACCAGATCTATTTTTTAAATTGCTATAGAGATTGTATAGTATCTTCAAATTCTTAAGATGATTTTTTAAATTTGCTAGAGTATACCCTGCTTGGTACACTTGATTGAACTTCTCATGCACTATTCTCCATGCTTGTTTTGTGAAAGTGACATTAGTAAAACCATCTCGCCTAACACGCTGTTCAGCAAGTAAATCAGCTAAAACGCGATCTGCATCGTTACACCAATTTGGAACCCTAGTCTTCGATGAATCCATGACCTCTAAAGTGTGCAATAAAATAAGACAGTATCTAATAAATCATGCATGTTAAAAAAAATGAACATTTATTTCAATTGTAAGGGTATCCTTTTAGAGCAGCCAGAACAACGAAATAGAAAAAAAAAACAAGGTTTTTTTGCATGCAGTAGACAAAGCCTAATTAGAGAAAAAGACAACAAATGAAATTAAGAGAGAGAGCTTACGAAAAGAAGGAATCAACCTAGTAGGGCTACTGGAAGCAATTAAGATGAGAAAATAGCTACTGGAAGCAATTACGTGTTATCTAATGAACCAAGTTCAGATCGAGCTGGGACCCACTCAAATCAACGCAGCCCACCTCGGCCCTGCACTTTACAGTAGGCCCATAAAATCGGGTCAGCCCACTTTCATAGAGAGCTAAATAGAGTTACAAAACTGCTAATTAAGATCCTTCCAATTCTACAAAACTAGTTTGGAATTAACAATGTATGCATTTCCTCTGATTCATGGATCTCAGTTAGATAGAAAAAATAAAATATATATCATGCATCATCATATATCTCTTCCGTTGCCAATCGTAACATAAGTCTTGACATGCCCACATTAATAACCTACTTTTATCTAGCATCTAGAGTGCAGTAGACATACTAATTAGATATATATGCACATCAGGTATATATATATCTCAATTGAATTAGCAAGGCTCTTAGCTGATCCTGGGTTTATTGACTTGGCTTGCAATAGATGTTTACAGAACATGATACCAGTTATCCAGCATGCATGATATCCTTGAAAATCTCCCATTTTTCTCACTGCCGCAAAATAGACACGGCCAATCGTATCAGCACTGACAGCTCTAAATTAACCATGGTCTTTTCCGTGTTGAATCCAAAAATAAACCCCTTGAGAAGAAATGAAACGGATCATTAACGTTTGTGTATTTGATTGCAGATACAAATTGAGTGCGGATCCTATTATCATATACAAGATGTGTCCCGCATAAATAGATGTGAATTTTACTATTAACATGACAATAAAATCCACACTTATTTGTGTCACGGACTTGAGCGATATAACGATCTAATGTAAAGTATTTCTCTACTTGAAGAAGAGCATCCCACCAGTCTCACCGTCCTCCGCCTATGACCATGAGACCTTCATAGCTCCCCGGCGAGAACACCTGCCTCAACTTCCCCAACAACCTCTTTGTCGGAAACAAGAGCCTTGCCTCCGCCGCCTCCTCATGGTCATCCTCCATCACCTCCGAGGGCACCCAGCTGCTACAATAGCGGCAAGCCCAGGACGACAGCGCCGTCAGCGATGCCCAGCTGCGGCCCCCAATAGAGGACGACACAAAGGACAACACTATGGCCGCGGGAGCAACAGCGGGCGACCAGGATTAGCCAAGTGAGGAGCATCTCTGATTTTTTTAGGGTATTTTAGAATATTAGAAGTGGGCGACCGTGGCAGCTCTGCCTGCACGAAGATCGTGCCTAGCTGGGCATCCTACCTCAGCATACGTATCAGCATGATACCCCTCCGAGGCGGCAAAAAGAGGAGGAGGATGGGCTCCGAGGAGAATGACTCTTCGTCGGAGGAGGAGGAGGAATGAGCAGATGTGAAGACTCACCAGACAACAACGACCAAGCGAAGAGACAAGATGACGGCGACGGCAAGAGAAGACAGCGCCGATGAGCGGCCGGAGAGCAAGAAGGCCACGTCACAGGTTTAGGGCACAGGCACGAAGGGCCTCAGGGGGGGGCGAATGCGACGGCAAGCGAAGACAGTGCCGATGAGCAACTAGGGAGGAAGAAGGCCGCGTCGCAGGGTTTAGGGCACGAAGGGGCCTCGGAGGCGAATGTGGGGAGAGGGGATGGGAGAGAGGAAAAAAGAGGGGGATATGCGAAGGGATACATCATTCCCAAAAAAAGTGGGAATGATCTATCCTCAGTGATATCCCTGTTTACAGGGATAACCCAGGATAATTTATAACAGGATATCACCAAAAAATTGGTGATACCAAACCTAAGTTTGGGGATAGACCGGGGATATCCTTCCTTATCCCAATACCAAACAGTAGCCTAAAGCGCCATCCTGATCCAACAAGTGGTATTAGAGCCAAGTTCTCTCAATCTTTTGATACCAACAAGTGGTATCAGAGCCAAGTTCTCTCAATCTTCTGATACCAACAAGTGGTATCAGGCGGCCAAGTTCTCTCAATCTTCTGATACCAACAAGTGGTATCAGAGCGAGATCTTCTCAAAAAGAATCGAAAGATTTGAGAAGAGATGGCAGTTGAAGCTCACAACTATGAAGGACAGTCCGTTACAAGACCACCATTTTTTGATGGTGAAGACTATGAATGCATGAAGATGAGAATGGAATGCTTCATCTAAGGCACATATTTTGATATGTGTCAGGTAATAGAGCAAGGTGATTATACTATACTTTCTCATGACACTTCTGCTTTATCTATAGCTGATAAAAAAAATATGTCTCCAAATTATAAGGATAAAAACTATTTATGTTGTGCATTGTCTAAAAATGAATTTAATAGATTATCCTCATGTAAAATTGCTAAGAAAATGTGGGATAAACTAAAAGTAAAATATGAAGGAACAGATAACGTAAAACAAACTAGAATAGATATTATTCTCTCTCAATATGAACAATTTAAAATGTTACCAAATAAAAACATTACTCAAATGTACAATCGATTTACCAATATAATAGTTGGTCTAAGTTCACTAGGTAAAATTCTTACTAATGAAGAAATAGTCAAAAAAAAATCTTAGATCATTAACTCATTCCTCGACTCCTAAGGTTACTGCTATTGAAGAAGCGCATGATCTTACATAACTTTCTATAAATAAATTAATAGGTTCTCTAATGGCTCATGAAATTAACATGGAAAGATTTTCTAAAAGTTCTGTGAAAAAGAAAATGCTAAATGCTTTGAAAGTAGCAGATTCTTCCTATTCATCTTCTGAAGATTCGAAGGATAAATCTGACGACAATGATGATGATGCAACGTTGTTTAGAAAACATCAAAGAATCCTTGCTAAGAAGAAGTATGGATCCAAATGATGATGATCTGTCCATCTCCATATAATTTGTTATTTACTATAAGTATTTTTGGTGATTAACAAAACTCTGGAAATTATGAACTATCATTGTTTTCTAAGTTTTGACAACAGGTCTCAAATAAAACAAAGTAAGTTATCTACACTCATGTTCTTTGAAGTCTATTGCATATGATTTGTCTAAGCATACATCGACTTCTATTAAAAGCTCACATCGATTACCATTCTATTTCTACATCGATTTCACTTAAACAATGACTACCTTGTTAAAACATCGATTTCACTGAAGTATCGACTTCACATTAGAACATCGATTTCGGTTCTACATCGACTTCATATTCAAACATCGATTTCGGTTCTACATCGATTTCATGTAGAACATCGACTTCGGTTCAAACATTGATTTTGGTTCTACATCGATTTTACTTAAACATCGATTTCATGTAGAACATCGACTTCATATTAAAACATTGATTTCGTTTCTACATCGATTTCACTTAAACATCGATTTCATGTAGAACATCGACTTCACTTAAAACATTTTTTTTTAAATCAAAAGCGGTCCTCATGCTCTCAACCAAGAGAGTGCACCCTCCCCCAAAGGGGGAGGATGTTCCCACTCCACCAGTGACTAAAAACTGGGCCGAAAATATATAAGGAGAGAACAATACAAAGAAACATAGGCAATCCTAGCTAAACCAACCTAATATGCATAAGACCAGATTTATCAATTACCACTGGCCCTTTACAAGGATGAGGGAGGTTATCAGCCCCCCAATAAACATTATTCTGCTAGAAAGGATTGCAAAATTTGCAAGAGAATCTGCCACTTGATTTGTTTCTCTGTAAACATGAATAAGTGAAATGCCATTTTGCATGAGAACCCTTCTTGCTTCTCTCCACCATCTGAAAGACCGCCAAGACACAACCCTATCTTCTCTGATGGAATTAGCAATAACTTCGGAATCAGTGTAGACAATAGAGACCCGGTAACCAAGAGCAGACGCAAAGCGGAGGCCATCACTGAGCGCTCTAATTTTTGCTAATTCTACATCGATTTCATCTGGAACATCAACTTCATTCAAACATAGATTTCAGAACAACAACGATTTCATTTTGAACATCGATTTCAATACAACGACGACTTTACTTAGAACATCGATTTCACTTGAACATCGAATTCAGTTAAACAACGATTTCATTTTGAACATCGATTTTAGTACAACAACGACTTCACTTAGAACATCAGCTTCAGTTAAACAACGATTTCATACAGAACATCGATTTCACTACATGGATTATGTACACATCGATTTCATGTTAACATGGATTACATATCAACATAGATTATGATTATATCTCAACATCGATTTCATACCAACAACGATTACATTTACAACGACTTCTCTTGAACATCAGTTGTGTTTGAATATCAACTGTCTCTAAGCATCAACTTCCCTTTTACAACGATTATGCATTAGACAGTTGATGGATATTATTATTATAATCTTTTCAAATAATCTTGAATATATTCTATCCTTCATGATATTCAAAATATATTTTTCAAATCACTGTGGATTTCATATATTCCCGTGAACCTTGTTGTTTCTGTGTACTCAAACATTTATTGTGTGTGGTACAATATCTTTGTACAACATATCTTCATGCTACCATAGTCATGTCACGTAAAGTAGAACTTTAAAGGATGAAAGAATGGACCTTCCTCTTTGGTATATCTTCCTAAAGCATGACTACTAATGTTGACTGATAGTTTAGACACATTTAAGTTGTCTACGCTTCAGCATTTATTATGTGTAGGTTTCCGGTGGTCATATATGTTATAACATTGGACCTGTCACTCTGACAGAAGTAAGAAAAGATTCAGATAATTTTCCTCTCTATATGTGTCTATCCTAGCATTTAATGGCTATAGGTTTTCTTGATGCCTACATCAGACCGGACACATCCATCGTGCATGAAGATGAGAGACAACGGATACTTCAACGGCTAAATCTTTCAAGTAAAGATAAATAGAAGATTGGTGACTCCATGAAGACACACATTGACACCTTGAAGAAAAAGATAGAAGAGCTCATTCTTTCATTCAAAACAGTCTTTAGCTCTAGCTCTCCATAGCAACCTATTCTAGTCTTTGAGAGCTTCTTGTAGATCTGAGAGACCTTCATTCTGTGGGAATCTTTTTGTCTCTCAGACTCAGCCTCAGATCAAGCAATCTCTATAAGCTTGGCCTAGGGGCCATCATGTCTTTTATTATTTATCTGTGTGCTCCTCTTCGTCTGTGAAGAGAAGACCTATTGTGGAGTGGGTGGCTATTCCCTTTGGTAAGAAGGAAGACCTGTTGCATCAGGTGGTTTGGTGCCTCTTCGTGTAGAGAAGAGAAGGCCAGCTATGGCTGGATGTGTAAGTGTCCTTGGTTAATGAAATCCCAAGTTGTTTCTTGGGGACTGGACGTAGGACTCCTTGTGATAGGAGATCTAAACCAGAATAAAATCCCTACTGTCTGTGTGATTGATCTTATTGTGTCTTCATTTTATACTAACTCTAACGATCAAACTTAGTGTTTTCTGTCAAAGCATTTTTATTTAAAGGAATATACTAAAAAAAAATTGCAATCCATTCACCCCCTCTGGGCTTGCAACCTGGTCAACAAGTGGTATCAAAGTCAAGTCTCTTTAAGAAAGTAGATCTCATGATCTGAAGAGTAAAGATAAATGGTAGCCCAAGGTCATGTAGAAGGACAATCCGTCAACAGACCTCCACTATTCGATGGTGAAGACTACAACTACTGAAAGACGAGGATGGAGTTCTTCCTTCAAGGACTGAATTTCCAATTATAGACAATAATAGAAGATGGAGATCTAAAAGTCACCAACACCAAAGACAAATGGACAGACGATGACAAGAAGAAACTATCTCAGAACAGTAAAGCCAAGAGTATACTGTGTTGTTCCCTAAGCAAGAAAGAATTCAACAGAATATCAGCATGCAAGTCAGCCAAAGAGATGTGGGATAAGCTGAAGCTCACTCATGAAGGAACTAATAAGGTAAAAGAAACAAGAATTGATATACTGGTAGCTCAATATGACAGGTTCCAAATGCAATCTGGAGAATCTATCTCCCAGATGTACAGACGCTTTACAAACATTACAAATGGCCTAGATGGGCTAGGAAAGATATATGAGACAGGAGATATGGTAAGAAAAATATTAAGATCTTTGCCAACTTCATGGACTCCAAAGGTAACAACCATAAAGGAAACTAATGATCTAATGAAAATGTCCCTTGAGAAACTCATTGGGTCTTTAATGGGTCATGAGATAAACATGGAAAGGCTGGGAGAATCCTCCAGCAGGAAAAAGCACAACAATGCCCTCAAAGCTACAGAGAACACATCTGAAGGTGAATCAAGAAGTGAAAGAAGCGAAGAAAACAGTGAAGATGAAGAAGCCTTTCTCTCCAGACGTTTATGGTGAATTTTAGCTAAAAAGAAATATTAGTCAGGAAGAAGATACTTTAAGAAAGGTAAAGACTTCAAGAGACCTGAAGGCAAAGAAGTTAAAAGATCTGAGCCGATATGTTATGAATGTAAGAAGCCGGGACATCTCAAGGCTGAGTGTCCAAAACTGAAGAAGGTTGAATTCAAGAAAAACGACAATGTGAAGAGATTCAAGAAATACAAGAAGAAAGCTATGGCTGCTGCTTGGAACAACGAGAGTGACTCAGACAGTGAGTCAAGCTCCAACGAAGAAGAAGAAGAAAAGCCAACTTGGCATTTATGGCTAATACGACAAGGTAACCTCAGACTCTTCCTTTACATCCTGCAATGAGCCTGATTCTGATAGTTTAGAAGACGCTTTCAATAGTATTATACAGTAAATATAAAGACATTTGTAAATAATTAAAATCAGTTAAGAAAATTATGCATGTCTTGAAATAACTAACTCAGATTTAAAATGAGAAACTGAACAACTAGAAAACAAATTTCTGAACTGAAAAGATGAAATGAACTACTATGTGAAGATGTAAAAATTAAAAATTAAAATATATCAAATCTAGACAGTCAGGAAACCAAAAATAAATTTAAAAGTGAAATTAATACCCTAACAAAAGATAATGAATATTGACAGCCATAATTGAAAAATTTACAAATGGAAGATCTTCCTTAATACTAAAAGGAGCAAGAAGATCAGGAAAGAAAAAGTATGGAATCAGGTATACTCCACCAGATAATGAAGAAATAAGTATTCATCCTAAAATATATCCAATGCCAAAGTTTGTAGCTGAACAAAATCCTAATTATAAATCAAACACTAATAAGCCAAACAAAATAATAAATAATATTTCTTATTGCACTCATTGTAATAAATTAGGTCATACAAAAATCACCTGTACAACCAAACATCTAAAATGAATTCTGAAAAGAAACTCTGAGCATCAAAGTGGTACCTAGACAGCGGGTGCTCAAAGCATGTGTAAGGTCTCGGGTCTTTGCGGATCCTTATTGGGTCTTTTAGAGGTTCTGTGTGGTCGACGACAAGACCATTGTCGTTGACTTGGGGTTAGTGGCCAGGGCTAGCCGTTGACTTGGTGTCAGTGTCCAGCGATGTTGACGTTTGAGGTTGAACTCAACGTCCAGAGTTGTGGACGTCAAGCCTTTGGAGGTTCTATAGGCGACCAGTGATGTTGACGTCGACTGGTCGGACCTGTTGAAATAGGGCAGCCCGAGAGCAGAACCCATTCTTCTCTTTTCCTCTCCTTTCCTCCACCTTTGCTTTTCTCCAGTTCCTTAGCTTCTGTTGGTCGATTTGAGCTCGTGGGAAGGCCCTGGATCGTGTGGCGGTGCTTGATCGGGCGGGAATTGCGAGGTTTTGGTGCGATTCGCGCGGAGTCTTCGGGGGGTTCTGGCGCAATTAGTGGCTGTTTGGGGGTTATTGAAGCGTTCTGAGGTAGGGATTTAACTCCTACAACCCTCCTTAGCAATTCAGCATGCTAATCTGTGTGAATCAGTGTGTGAATTGTGGTTTAGGGTTAGGTTGTATCATGCCGGGATTGAGGGTGATTTGAACAATCTAGGTGTTAGACTATCTAATTTTGATATTCTGGTAGTTTAGATTGATGAGAGGAAGTGTTTCCCTCCATCACTCAGAATTCTGTTGGGTGATTCTGCCCATTTGGACTGATTCGGTTCAGTTCTGGGTTTAGGGGACTGAAGAGCTTAACGTCCACATCTATTGACGTTGAGGTCTTCAGAGGTGATATCGACGACATGGTCGATGGCCGTTTAGTCAGGGTAAATGATATGATGAGTGACGTTTACTTCATACTGATGGTAATCGATATGGCCGTTAATACCCTGTGTCCCAGCAGGCTTAAGTGTTGTGTTTCAAGGCGATCAATATGTGATATCCGCCCTGTTTACACATGTGGGCCAGGCTTAGAGTGTGACTCCGCCTGTGCATAGGAGTAGTTGATTGTGGCACGAAGTGTTTACTACTGTACGGGGTTTCAGACGTTGAGTGTGTTCCGTCTGTTGTACGCGCGTTGCGTTACCGTGTACCCGTTTCTGTTGTGTTACCTAGGCGTGGGTGCGACTCCGTCTAGACGACTAGCGTGTGGTTATCCTCCGCTAGTGAGCCAGGACGTCGAGTGCGACTCTGTCCTGTTCGTACTCCTTGTGGTGGTTTTGAGCCGGTCTCCGTGGAGCCCCTTCTCTACCGCTAGGGTCAAGCGTAGGGGAAAAACCGTCGTGGACCAGACGCGAGAGAGAGCGTCTGTAGTGTGCACACGTGGCTGGGGTTGAGAGCCTCTGTGGTGACTGGACGCCGAGCCACAGACCCTAGCTGAGTCCTACCTGCTGTGTGTGTGTGAGTGTGTGTTACTGAGCCGCGAGGTTTACAGTTTTGTGTTGTGATGCGACGTGTACTTACTTTCAGTTTTTACTTTCCGCACTTTAGTTCTGTAGCCGGTGGGGTTATTTTTCCCTATTGGGTCTCTTTTCTTGAGACTCACTCCCTTCTCTTTCAGGTGGGTCTTCGTCGACTCCCGTTCCAGGCGAGTCTAGCCACTCCGGTGTTGGTGCTCCTTAGCTGCAGTGAGTAGTACTTTTTGTTGTACTTCTGTACTCTGTACCTTGCTCAGACTCTGAGTTGTATATATTATGTTCCTAGTGGAATTTTTCTGCTTTACATGGTGTGTATCTTCTTACATATAGTCTCCTCGGACTTTCACTTCCTACCCTTCCGAGCTTGTCTCGTGGGTTAGCGGGTCAGAATTCAGGTTACTGGTTGTTACTGGTAATGCGGATTCTGGGTCGTTACAATATGACCGACAACAAAAGGCTATTCTCATCTGTCAAAAGTGAAGAAGGAACAGTAACTTATGGAGACAATGGTAAAGGATCAGTGATTGGTTGTGGATCTATTGTAAGTAAAGACAAGATCCTGATAGAAGATGTTCTCTGCGTCGAAGGGCTTAAGCATAACTTAATCAACATTAGTTAGCTATGTGACAAAGGTCATCAGATCAAATTTTAGGAATCTAAATGCCTAATCATCAAGGATGGAACAACAATTGTTGATGCTTGCAGAGAGAAAAATCTATGTGTGTTACACCTAGAAGATTTGAAGAGTCAAGACATCTGTTTGGCAGCTAGCAAAGAGCAGAATGCTAAACTTTGGCACAGAAGATTGGGTCATGCCAGCTTGGATGGAATCAGAAAACTCATCAAATATGATCTAGTGGATGGTCTACTGAAGATGAATTCTTGACTAGATAACATTTGTGAACCATGTGCAAAAGGAAAGCATGCAAAGTCCTCCTTCAAATCCAAGCCAATAGTCACTACTTCCAAACCACTAGAACTACTTTATATGGACTTGTTTGGACCAATGAGAACTACAAGTTTGGGAGGAAAGAATTTTGGATTTGTTATAGTAGATGATTATTCCAGATATATATGGGTATCATTTCTTGAGCACAAAGATGACACTTTTGATAACTTTGTGAAGTTTAGCAAGTTGGTTTAGAAAGATAAAAAGTTCAGTATCATAAGTATTCGATCAGATCATCAAGGAGAATTTCAAAATGACAAGTTTGTAGAATTCTGTGATGATCTGGGGATAGAACACAACTTTTCAGCAACAAGAACACCACAACAAAATGGAATAGCTGAGAGAAAAAATAGAACACTAATAGATATGGCAAGAACAATGTTATCTGAGTATAATCTTTCGAGATATTTTTGTGTAGAAGCAATCAATACAGCTTGCTATATAATCAATAGAGCAATGATCAAACCCATTCTAAAAAAGATAGTATACGAGCTGTACAAGCAAATGAAGCCAAGATCAGCCATCTCAGTACATTTAGATGCCCATGCTTCATTCACAACATGGTAAGAGAGATATTGGTAAGTTAGATTCCAAATCAGATGGAGGTATCTTTATGGGGTATACTTCTAAACCCAAAGGATATAGAGTTTTTAACAAAAGAAGTTTATAATTGAACAAACTGTACATGTTATTTTTGATGAATCTAACCCTTTCTTGAGAAAGAAAATAGTTAGTGATGATGAAGATACATAAAATCTTTTCAAGAAACTGAAGGAAGCAACCATCAGAGACGATGAAGATCCACCCTTGGAAGAACTGTGACAAAAAGATATCATTCATGATGATCTTCCAAAGGAATGGAGATACAAAAAGGATCACCCAAAAGATAACATCATTGGAGATCCATCAGTTGGGGTAAGACAAACATAATACCATTCCTTGTGATTGCTTAGCATTTGTCTCTCAAATAAAGCCGAAGACAGTCAATGAAGCACTATCTAATGAATCTTGGATTTTAGCCATGCAAGATGAACTTAATCAATTCAAGAGAAATCAGGTATGGTCCCTTGTTCCTAGACCATCAGATCATCCTGTGATTGATACCAAATGGGTGTTTAGGAACAAATTAGATGAAGCTGGTGTTATCACTAGAAATAAGGCTAGATTGGTTGCTCAAGACTATTCCCAAGAGAATGGCATAGATTTTGATGAAACCTATGCACCAATTGCTAGACTAGAGGCTATTCGAATCTTGCTTGCTTATGTATCTGCACTAGATTTAAAACTTTTTCAAATGGATGTGAAATCAACTTTTTTAAATGGTTTTATAAAGGAGGAAGTATATGTAGAACAACCTCCTGGTTTTGATGATTTAGACTTTCCTAATCATGTTTTCAAATTGCATAAGGCTTTATATGGTTTAAAACAAGCACCGAGAACTTGGTATGAAAGACAATACATTTTTATTAGATCATGATTTTATTAGAGGTCAAGTAGATAGTACTCTCTTTATTAAATCTAACGCCAAAAATATATTAATTGTACAAATCTATGTAGATGACATTATCTTCAGATCTACTGATGAATCTCTATGCAAGTATTTTGAAAAGCTTATGCAGGGAGAATTTGAAATGAGCATGATGGGAGAACTCAACTACTTCCTTGGAATACAAATCAAGCAAAGCAATGAAGGAACTCATATCAGTCAAGTAAAATACACCAAGGAACTGTTAAAGAAGTTTGGATTTGAGAATGCCAAACCACTGTCAACTCCCATAAGCACATTAACCAGGTTGGATAGTGATCCAGAAGGTAAGAAGGTATATCAGAAACTCTATAGAGGTATGATAGGATCACAACTCTATTTACCAGCAAGTAGAACTGACATTTTATTTACTGTATGCATGTGTGCTAGGTATCAATCTGATCCTAAGGAATCTCATCTAATCTTAGTAAAAAGAATCTTTAGATATTTAGCTCATACTCATAATTTAGGTATGTGGTATCCTAAGACATGTGAAACTAGTTTAATTGGATATTCAGATGTTGACTACGTTTGATGCAAAGTGGATAGAAAAAGTACCAGTGGTTGTTGTCAATTTCTTGTAGGATGCTTGATTTCATGGTCTTCAAAGAAACAAAACTCAATAGCTCTATCAATAGCTGAAGCTGAATATGTAGCCGCTAGGAGCTGTTGCACTCAACTTCTTTGGATCAAATAACAGCTTGAAGACTATGGACTTCATATCAAGACCATTTCATTGCTGTGTGGAAAAACTAGTGCCATAAATCTCACTAAAAATCCTGTGCAGCACTCAAGGACAAAGCATATTGAGGTCAAATGTCATTTTGTTAGAGATCATGTAGTAAATGGTAATATTAGTATTTCATTTGTAGATACACAAAATCAGTTAGCAGATATCTTTACAAAAGTCTTACCTAAGAGAGATTTACATTTCTTAGACGGGAACTAAGCATGTGTAATTTGTAATAGATTTATTGTATATAACTGGAATACAATAATCTATTTCAGAATAATACTATTCTCTCCCCACTTTATTTAAGTAAATCCATTCGCTTTCACGCTATCGAAATTGACTATTTTGTCATTTTCTACATTTATTGCTTCGCCTTTTTCCAAAGTAACTTTATATCTCTGTTGCGAAGGGAGCTCATCCCTCACAGATTCTCTCTCTCTCTCTCTCTCTTGCACCCTTTCGACTCCGAAGTCTACTAAAACCCTCCATCGACTCCGGAACCCTTCTTCCCATTCTCTGAGGATTCGTTTCTTCCCGCTCAAATTTCTTGAGGGGACTTGTTCCCCTTCCTTCCACGATCCCTTAGAACCTTCTCTTGCAAATTTCCATGGCTGCTTCTGGGAGTTCCTGTAGTGTGGGTGGTATTACAGCGCCGCCTTCCTCACGGAAGAACAACTCGAGAGATTCCAGGCTGTGAAGATCAAGATCTGTGGAAACAAGACAGTGGATTTGGATGATTTGGAAAAGCACAGAATGCACAATGTGATTGAAGCTCTTCAGAGGATGAAATGGACTGGGGTATGTACGGTTTCTGAACCTAGTTATTCGCATCTGGCCAAGGCATTCTATACTTGTCTGAAAGCTAAAGAAGATGGGTCTCTTTACTCTCTTGTCAAAGGTAAATCTATTCATATTACTCATGATTTGTTAGAGAGGTTGTTTGGTGTTTCCAAAATAGGGCACATCCTAGTCAACTCTGTAGACATTCATGCTAAGGCTCTAGGAATCATTGGAACAAAGTACAAATTTAGGGGTGGCAAAATAGATATAAATCAAGAGAGCGTCGGTGTGATGATTCCTTCATCGATCCTCGTTAAAGTACCTTGTCTCCTTGGTCAAATAACCAGTTTATTACATAATCCTTTACATCAATTCCTAATTATAAACCTGCTTTCACTAGTGGGAGAGTTGAACCTTTGATTTTATAACTTTATTGTATGTAGAGGGCGAAACAGATACTCTGTGTTGTGGTTGAAGCTAAGCATCCTGGTATATATATATATATATATATATATATATATATATATATATATATGCCGATCGAAAGTAATTAGTATCATGCATGAGCAAACGTTCTCTTAATGAAGTAATTAGTTAATGCCAAGGCCGGGTTTAACAAGTTCAAAATCTAATGAACTCAGTGTAGGCCGGACACTGTAGAAAGGACGACAGAGCAAGAGCAGGAAATGGCATGCATGATAGAGGTCATCTGTCGAGAGAGAGAGAAGACGCAGGTGGCTGAGTGGGAGATGTATGGGGAGAGCCGGCGAGATGCTGCAAATTCCCTGCTAGCTTTGCACGTGTACGTTCTTACGATCGGCCTTGTGCATTGGCGGAACTAAAGTTGACGCGCTGCAGGTCTCATGCGTTCGCCCAATTAAAGTCTCCGAAGGTAAATTGGGTGATGGATAACCGACCGCTCGTGGCCATGCTGCTTCGCATGTTCTGTCGGGGTGTATCAAAGCATGCTTTCATTTAAACGTATATTGGCCGGGTTCTTCTTTGTTTTTTAGATAGTTTATACACGCACAGTTTATCTTTATAAAAGTTAATCATCAACTTAAACAATCTCATTTTAACATTTTTTTCCTATCCTTTTATCTGTAATTATTATCATCTTTTATCTATAGATAATTTTAACTATCCCTGATTAGTCTGTAATACCGCAAGTGGCCTTGGGGTCTTGGCATACGCTGGAGATGCCTTCCACAAATACACCATTTCATAAATCCAACACATTAATGGTTATGCACATGACTTAGGGTCTGTTTGGTTAGGTGTAAAATTTTACTAAAGAAAATGTTTTCAGAAAAAGATCATGTTTTCAGTCATTTGGTAGCACTGAAAATATAAATATGTAAAATAATTTCTTCAAAATTTCGGATTTGGGCATCCCCCTAAAAACCCCGGAGACCATTTTCCCCGAAACCCTGGACACCATTTTTTCCCTCCGCAACCATCGCCTCTCGCCGCGATCCCTCGTCTCGGTGTCGTGCTTCCTAGTCCTCTGCCTCCTCCGGCTTCGCCGTCGCCGTCAGATCGTCCCTCCTCCGGCTTCGCCGTGCTTCCTGATCCGCTACTGCTTCTCGCGTTGGCTGTCCGCTGCGTCGTCGGGAACATCCCTAGCTCGACACCTCACGTAGTGGAGTCCACCGCCATCGGCTCAAAGCCTCCCTGCCTGCCCCTGCCCCTGCCCCTACCCTCGCTGGCGGAGGTAGGTGGGGTCGAGGAGGCCTCCCGATCGGGCTGCCTCTATGGCCGAAGCGGCGCTGCCTGCTTGGATCTGTGTACGGAGAGCCTGGGGTTCGAGAGCTGCTGCGACGGGAGGATGGGAGCAGAGGAGAGGCAGGCGGAGTAGGAGATCTGCCAACGGATTGAGGAGTACAAGAGGAGACCGCAGTGGATGATGATGCGCTCCAGCACAGGAAAGGACGGTCAATGAGGAGGAGGAGGAAGACCCAGGCGAAGGAGTTCCCACCGCCGATCCCGTTGCTGGGCGTCGGTGGACATTCAAGCTCCTTCCTGAAGGTGGTGAAGAGCGATGGCCGTCTCGTGCTGACGGAGGTCCGAGTGGAGTGGCCAGAGATCCTCCGCGCCTCCCGCCGCCTGGATGGGCGTTTGACGCCGGAGACTTTTCCGAGGCATGCTTGCTCCATGTGGTTGTAAAATGTAAACAAAGATTTGAATAAAATGTAGATATGGTCAAAGAAGGAAGATGCGTTGTATTATAGTATTATATAATAATAATAATAATAATAATGAATAGATTAAATCATATTAATGAGAATCTGCACAAGATTATATCTAATAGAAAATGGTAGATTAGTAAAAGTAAAATAGATAAGAATAATATTTAAGGAAAATATTACAATTAGTTACTCAGAAATAAGGTATTTTTTTAAAAATTTAAGTCAAATATTAAACATGTGTTTGACTTTCTCTATATTTTTACATAATATAACGAACATATAGAAAATAAACAAAAACAATTAAAATAGATAATTATATTTTACGCACAAACAAATGTATAAAATAATTTTTGAAAATATTTTACTAGAAAACAAACATCAGAAATCTTTTCACTGAAAATATTTACGTAGAAACCAAATTGACAATTATGTTTTTAATTTTTCTGTAAAAATTATTTCTTAGAAAAAAAAATTTCCTATGAAAATATTTTACATGCAACTAAACAGACCCTTAGTGGAGCAATGTGTTTAAGGGATAATCGATCTGGTTTAGAATAAAAAAATGCCTCTAATTTCCATGCTAGCCGCTCACAACAGCATCCATGTTCTTCATAATTGACGAATCCCGACAGGAGTGACTGTGGAAAGTTCAGTTTATAATTAAAATGCATAATATCGACAAGTAAAAGACATGGACGAGGTCAAATTTTGGTCATCCAAAGCTGAGGTTATCGTGGAAAACCCGTTTTGCCATCAGCTAAAACTCGGCTTATGTCTGTTTAGGGTCCAAACTGCATGCCTCTGCAATCAGACTTATATAATGTTTGATCAAGATAATTAATGGTCCCAAAATATATATTGATTCTGCTGCTGCATGTTGTAGTGTTGTCAATGAATCTTGAACATCTTCCATGGTCCCATGCAGATCGAAATCCAAAAATGGGCCAACCTATATATTGGCCCGGAATTACTATTCTGGGTTGACCCGAAACCACAAACTCGGATCTTAGTGTCTGTTTGTTTCAGTGTGACATATCATATAAGATTTTTTTTTTGAAAAACTTCGTACAGTAGTATATTTGGTACCACTAAAAAGTGAATCCATGAAAATAATTTACCTAAAATTATAGATTTTGACATTTTTTATGAGACTTCGTAAATCATTTTTTTTTAATTTCTCTTTCACGTAAGATTTTTCATAAGTGTCACTGCAATCCCTATTCTCATTCTTAGTATCTGATGCTTAGAACTAGACGATTGATGTCGGGCACCAGTCGACGACCAACATCCGGCGTCAGACAATCGGTGCCCAGCAATCGGGGTCCGACATCCGACATCTGGCACCCAACGTTCGGAGGCCGATGTACGACGGACCTCCCGGTGTCCGACGGCCGACGCCTGACCCGGCCGCTAGTCACCAGTCGATCGGATGGTAGACACACCAAATATATATTTTAGATATTTTAATTATTTTTAATAAATATTTTACTAAAAACTATTTTTCAAGAAAAAAATTTATATAGATATAGGGGTGTCAATTGGGCTGGGCGGCTAGCTAGGAGGCCCGGAAACCCAGCCTAATTTTAACCGGCCTTGGGCCGAAAAAATTAGCTCGTTCGATTTTTTTGGCCCGGCCCGGAAAAGAATAGGGCCGGGCTTGGGCTTTGTGAGGCTCGGCCTGTTTGGCCGAGAAATTTTAAATATAATATAATTTATATTAAATAAAATTTATATTTAAAAAGAGAATTATATTTATTTTTCTACAATAAATATACTCAAAAATATAATCTTTTATAAATTGAATGTTAATATAGATATAAGTAAATATATATTATTTTTTTATAAATATATTATAGTAGATATATTAAAATTATATATTATATAAATAAAAATACAATTTTTATTATATTTTTTGGGCCGGGCCGGGCCGAACTTTTCCTGGGCCCGAGCCGGGCCACCCATACGGGGCCTATCCCCGGGCCTGGTCTGGGTCCGGGTCCGAACCAACTTTTAAAATATCGTGCTCGATCTATTGACATCTCTATGTAGATACCAATTAGATAATTTTTTTTTAATTACTATAAATATATTTTACAAACAACTAAATAAATTCGTAATCTTCTCCTAACATTTGCCATTGCTCGTCCCAACAACCAACTGACCAAGATGACAAACGACTCCCATCTACGGTCATGCATCTTGTGTTGTTAAAACAGTGGGATAATGGCATAATACATGGCGATTCATCAACATGTAAAACAGTGCAAACCACAAGGTAAACACAAGAAAAAGTAACATGTAAATAGGCGCATCCCACAAGCAGAAATATAACATGAGATTACAGATAATAAGCATAGCGATTACAGAATAATTAAGAATGAAACAAACTGTGGAGGCGTTCCATAATGGAACTCGCCTTAGAGAAAGTATCGCCCCCACTATACGGTGCGATTGGGGTCCGGCGACCTTCTCCCAGGGTACAACCACGAGACACGGAATCGCTCTCGCACAAGATCGATTCTGAAAGGCGAATGCTACACGGAACCTAATCCTCTACTACGAAAGAGTTAGGGCAAGAAGTGTGCACCGAACACCGGAGAGAGTGCAGAACGAAGACGACCACGGTGTCCCGAACGCCGGTGAGCGACAGCGCACCCGAACGGAAGAGCGGCCGGCGACGACCTCGCAGAGCAACAGTCCGGCGCGAGGAGAGGGCGAGAGAGAGAGCAATAGCGCAGCGAGCGGTTCCTCCTCGGGGAGTCAAACGGCGTGTCAACAACAGTAACCGCGATTAGGGAGACCCTAATCGCTATATGAGACACCCACGCCCGCAGGAGCTAATACAATGGGCCGGTTCAGGGAACCGGTCCAAACAGGCCCAATCTCTCCAAGAAAGGGGAAAACGCAAAAATAAGAGGCAAAAAGGTACCAAGGCAAGCCGGCTGGACCGCGTCATCACACGCGCGCGCGCCCGCCCAGCCCCGCACGGCCCGGCGGCGCGCGTGTGTGATATGGTCTAGCATAACTCCACCCTTGTCTATAAGACATAGTCCCATGGACATTAGGGGTTATGAAGCCCTTAACTCCTTAGGGGTATCCCATGTGGGACTAAAGACCCCTCACATAAGGACAACATAACACAACTTTTGAGGTACCTTTTACTTTATCAAACTTTTGTGTTTCTTTTCTCCCTTTCTTAAAATTGCCCCTCATATAACCCCTTTTTACCCAACATTCCCCCACAAACACAAGGTTTGATAATGAGGAACAAACATCAGAGGATAAACATTGTTGGGTTGAATGCCTAATTCATATCATTTCCCTCCTATTTTGATGATGACAAGAAGTGTTCTTAAAGCAATTTAATTGGAACATGTCAAAAGCATCATACCTGAAAGTCATGCTCAAAAAGAATTTTTCAAACCACATTTATCATTTATGGTAATGATAAATCATTTAACTAATGATATATGTGTTTTTTTTTCAGGTACAAACTTTTTATGCAAAAGATGTGTCGACACACCCATCAATGGTGTCGACACATCAACACAGACTCAAGAGTGTGTCGACACATGTCAAGAGTGTGTCAACACGAGTGGCAGTTTTCCAGAGATCAAGGGTACCCAGGTCGACACACTCCCAGAGCAGGTCGACACTAGACCCAGTTTCCAGAACAGCCATTTGAGGAATTGGGACAGCAGGTCGACACACTCAAGAGCAGGTCGACACGGGACCTTCCTCCCAGAACAGGTTTTTCCATCTTTGGGACAGTGTGTCGACACAACCACCAGGGCAGGTCGACACACTACGGAAACTTTTCATCTTAAAAGTTGATGGCTGCCACGTGTCCTTCTAGGGCGATCAGAATCTTCCTAGGAAAGCGTGCCCTTGTACCCCAAAAGGGTATCTTTGGAATCCTAAGGGTATAAAAGGTTCTTTTCGGCCTGTTTTCAAGTGTGAGAAGAAACCAACTCTCTCAGAGCCTCCAAGAAGCTCCTGGCGGCCAGAAGAGCTCGTGTCTCCTCCTCTGCTCTCCAATTGCTTCCAGAAGACTAATTCCCACCCATTCAAGGTGTGGGAATTGGAATTTGATTCCTGTAGATTCCTTCGGAGCATTCCAAGGAAGCAGATCCTGTAGAAGACTCCTTTGGTGAAGAACTCGAGGGAGATCCAACTTCTCAGATTGCAGAGCATCGACTTGGACTTCAAGCTTCACATTCTTCTTCCCAATTCAAGTCTCTACAAGGGAGTACACTGAAGAACGAAGACTTTCAATTCAATTTTACATTTCTTCTGTTCTTCTGAGATATCTCTTGAGATTATGCAAGTACTTCTGCATAATTCTCTTTAGAGTTCTCAAACTTCGACTAGATCTGTTGCTAGAGGATCTATGTCTTAAGTTGGTGTCTAGCAAGTTTAAGTGTGAGCATTGTGCTCAGGTTGTTGTGAGCCGTCGAGCTCAGTTTGAGTTGTCAAACTCAAGGTTAGTTTGAGTAGTCTTGCTCAGTGTATTCTAGAGTAGTCTTGCTCTAGAAGTGGTGTGAGTTGTAAGCTCTCCAGTGATGAGTTGTCAGGCTCCCTTGGGTGTGTAACCCAGTTGTGTTAGTGAAGCCTCACAGGTTGTGAGGGGTGGATGTAGGAATCACATGGGTGATTTCTGAACCACCTAAAAAATCCTTGTGCACTTGTCTTCTGTGTTTTGATTGATTCATCCGATAGATGTTTGCATAGGATTCGTTTTAATTCACTTAATCAACTTGTTATTCATCTAAGTTTTTCAACTCACTCAATTCTAATCAGATCTGTAGTTCTTTCACTGATTATATTACCTCTGGCTCTAGATAATTTTCAATTATTAAGCTTTCGTAAAAAGTGGTAAAGATCTATTCACCCCCCCCCCTTCTAGATCTTTCCATTCATTAATATCGATCCTTCAAACATACCATGCTTTCAGTAAAGGTACCTTTCGGGTTTGAACCTTTACCTAAGTATTCCAAATCTGACTCCCACAGAATCGAAGTGAACTAAGTCTTGAACTTGATTCTTTAGGGTGAGAGTTGTCAAAGGAAACAACATGATATATGTTAAGATAGCAATCGTAAAGGTGGCGCATTATGGCCATACGCCCTTTCCTGTATCATAAGTACATTCAGGAATAACCCAATTCCTTAACTGCGGCCTCACAGTAGTACTTATTTAGGTGGGCTTCTCCAAGGATGCACTGCTTACATCCTGCCTTACTAGGCTTGAACCCATTAAGAGTATACAACTCAACCTAATCTTGCAGTTATAGGCACTACTTTAGGATTCAGGGGAGGAACTCAGATATGAGATATCTAATAATTTGAGTGCCTACCAGTTCTCTCAATCAGCTTGTTATTACCACATTGAACCTTCTTTGTAGGATCTCTACTCAGATAGGTTGGGTTGCTACTGAAGGAGAACATCTGATGGGTTTCAGTCCCATCCCCATCCTAAATTTCTGGACTTGAATTTTATTCAGTCCCTTAGTCAGAGGATCAGCTGTGTTGTCCTTGGTACCAACAAAATCCACAGCCATCACTCCCTGAGACACTAACTCCCTTACAGATTTCAATCTGAGTTGGATGTGTCTCCTTTCTTTCTGATTATACTTTGAACTTTTGATCTTGGCAATTGTAGTCATATTATCACAATGCACAGAGATCGCAGGTATAGGCTTACTCATCAAGGGAAGTTCAGAAAGAAGACCCTTGATCCATTCAGCCTCCATACCAGTGGTGTCCAAAGCACACAACTCAGCCTCAAAAGTAGACCGAGACAAGATGGTTTGCTTAGTCGACCTCCAGGCGACAGCACCACCTCCCAGGGTAAAGACATACCCTGTAACACCATTGCTCCCTGACTTTTCAGCTATCCAGCTTGCATCACTATATCCTTCAAGGACAGCAGGGAATTTCCCAAAATGCAAGCCTAGAGTCATAGTACCTTTCAGGTACCTCAACACTCTATCCAAGCCTTCCCAGTGAGTATGGTCAGGACAGCTAGTGTATCTACTGAGTTTAGACACTGCATATGAAATGTCAGGTCTAGTACAGTTTGCAAGATACATTAAGCTTCCTATTACTTGGGAATACCGCAATTGAGACACAGGAATCCCATTCTTATTCTTGCAGAAAACTCTAGAAGGATCATAGGGTGTACAGACAGCTTTGCAATTCTCATAGCCAAATTTCTCTAACACTTTCTCAATATAATGAGACTGAGAAATAGCTATCCCTTCAGCTGATCTGGTCAGCTTTAGTCCCAGAATTACACTAGTTTCACCCATATCCTTCATTTCAAAGTTTCTACTCAAGAATGATTTAGTCTCAATTATCATTCTCAAATTGTTGCCAAACAACAAAATATCATCTACATACAGACATAGGACAACACAATCATCACCATTTATCTTGTAGTAAACACATTTATCAGATTCATTGACTTTAAAGCCAAATGACATGATAGTCATGTCAAATTTTTCATGCCATTGCTTAGGGGCTTGTTTCAATCCATATAAGGATTTAACAAGTCTACAAACTTTGTTCCCACTACCAGGTGCTGTAAACCCTTCAGGCTGATCCATATAGATCTCTTCATCAAGATCACCATTAAGGAAGGCAGTCTTCACATCCATTTGATGGATGGTCAGATCATATATGGAAGCCAAAGCAATCAGTACCCGAATTGTGGTAATCCTGGTTACAGGGGAATATGTATCAAAATAGTCTATCCCCTCCATCTGTTTGAACCCCTTAGCAACTAACCTAGCTTTAAACTTGTCAATGGTCCCATCAGGATTTAACTTCTTCTTAAAGACCCATTTGCATCCAATGGTCTTAGAACCAGGAGGAGGATCGACCAACTCCCAAGTGCCATTAGCGATTATGGAATCCATTTCGCTCTTTATGGCTTCCTTCCAATGCCGTGCCTCAGGAGAGGCCATGGCATCCTTGAAGGTAGGAGGATCACCCTCGATTTGGAAAGCAATAAAATCACTTCCAAAATCCTTGGCAACCTTTTGTCTTTTACTCCTTCTAGGTTCTACTTCCTCTTCCTGACTATCAGAATCAGGATGAGAGTTGGATGCACTTGCCCCCACATTTGTCATCCTTTCCACATGATCTGGAATGGATGAAGATGTGGATGGCCCAGCCTCAGAAGACACAGATTGAGGTAAACCAGTCTTCATGGGAAACACATTCTCAAAGAATGTAGCATCACGAAACTCAACTATGGTGTTAACATCTATGCCAGGAATCTCAGACTTAATCACTAGAAACCTGTATGCATAGCTGTTTTCAGCATAGCCTAGAAAGACCGTGTCAACTGTTTTAGGCCCTAGCTTTTTCTTCTTGTGTTCAGGGACAAGTGCCTTAGCTAGGCACCCCCACACTTTAAGGTATTTCAAGCTAGACTTTTTATTTCTCCAAAGTTCATATGGACTACTATCTTTATGTTTCAGGGGAACATAATTCAGAATACGGCAAGCCGTATTCAATGCTTCCCCCCACATATAGTTAGGCAGTCCTGAACTCTGTAGGAGAGAGTTGACCATGTCTATGAATACACGATTCTTTCGTTCAGCTATCCCATTAGACTGAGGTGAATAGGGGGCAGTTGTCTCATGAACAATGCCATTATCTTGGCAATATTCACTAAACTGGTTGGAGGTATATTTTCCACCCCTATCAGACCTCAACCTCTTAAGCACCCGACCTGTTTGTGTTTCTGCTTCTTTCTTAAAGATGATAAACTTCTGTAAAGCCTCATCCTTAGACTTAAGCAAATACACATAGCAATATCTACTACAGTCATCTATAAAGGTAATGAAATACTTTCTATGATCCCTAGTCAATATGCCATTAAATTCACAGATATCAGAATGCACAAGATCCAGAATTTCTGAATCTCTCACTACAGACTTAAACGGCTTTTTGGGCTGTTTAGCCTGTACACAGATATCACACCTTTTAGAATTATCAATAGCATAATTAGGAATCAATTTCAGGTTCATCATTCGTTTCAAAGAATTGAAATTAATATGTCCTAGACGTCCATGCCATAAATTAGATGAATCAACGACATTATATGCCACAGAAACAGATGTAGAAACAACATCAACATCTAAACTTTTATTCATCACATGGTTCACATACACTTTAAACAACCCATCAGATAAATAACCTTTACCAATAAAAGTTTTCTGACACAAAATACAACTTTATTACATTTAAAGTTCAACTCATAACCCTCCCTAACCAACCTAGAACCTGATAAAATATTCCTCCTAACATTAGGAACATGGTGCACACTGTGAAGAGACAGCACACGTCCTGAAGTAAACTTCAGATCCACGCGCCCAATTCCCATCACGGTAGCAGTGCTGCCATTACCCATCGTCACGGAGCAATCACTGGTGGCCTGATAAGACACAAAGTTAGCCCTGTCAGCACATAAATGCACATTGGCTCCAGTGTCTACTAACCACTCATTAGGTTCATAAATAGTAAATAGCTGAGGGTTTAGAGAGACATACGTGTCACCAGAAGAGTCCCCACCGGTCACTACATTGACCTGAGCTGGATTTTCAGCAGTCTTATGGGTCAACTTTTCTTTCCGTTTAGGGCAATCCCCACGGAAATGACCCTTTTGACCACACACCCAGCATTCTCCAGACTTCTTCTTCTTCTGAATTTTTCCTTTGGGTTTCATTTGTGTAGTTGAACCTGTCTTGGTTTGCCTTTGACATCTTTATTCTTATATTTTACCATAAGATTTGCACTAGCCTCCACAGGCATCCCTGGTTTCTCCTTTCTATGTTCCTCTTCAATGGCAATGGCTCTCATCAAGTCATCAAGAGAAATAGATCCCTTTCTATGTTTGAGAGCCATTCCAAAGTCCTGCCAGGTCTTTGGAAATTTCTCAATTATGCACATGACTTGAAATTTTTCAGGGAGTTTCATATCACCCTCTGCCAAGCCGTGGATCATAAGGAGAAACTCATGTGCCTGTTCGGCTACAGATCTGTCCTCCAACATGTGAAACTTGAGGAACTTGCCGACGGAATACTTTTCCAGACCTTGGTCCTCGGTATTGTATTTCCGGTCAAGTTCATCCCACAGTGCCTTCGAGGTTAGAAATGTAGAAGAACTATAGACATCAAACAGGACATCTGACAGTGCAGTCAGTATGCACCCATGTCCAAGTCTATCTTTCTCCTTCCATTCCTCAGCCTTTGCTGCACTTGCAGAATCGCCCTCAATCACTTTAGGGGGATCAGACTCTATAACCGAGATCAACCCGATCATTGTGAACCAAATCTTCATCCGTTGTTGCCAACGTTTGAAGTGTTGCCCTGCAAATTTCGCAGGCATACCAGACATGTCCACTTTCGGGCAAAATGATGAGGATGAAGCCATGATCAATACTTTCTCTAAGATGTTGTTAAAACAGTGGGATAATGGCATAATACATGGCGATTCATCAACATGTAAACAGTGCAAACCAAAGGTAAACAGGAAAAAGTAACATGTACATAGGCGCATCCCACAAGCAGAAATATAACATGAGATTACAGATAATAAGCATAGCGATTACAAAATAATTAGAATGAAAACAAAACTGTGGAGGCGTTCCATAATGGAACTCGCCTTAGAGAAAGTATCGCCCCCACTATACGGTGCGATTGGGGTCCGACGACCTTCTCCCAGGGTACAACCACGAGACACGGAATCGCTCTCGCACAAGATCGATTCCGAAAGGCGAATGCTACACGGAAACCTAATCCTCTACTACGAAAGAGTTAGGGCAAGAAGCGTGCACCGAACACCGGAGAGAGCGCAGAACGAAGACGACCACGGTGTCCCGAACGCCGGTGAGCGACAGCGCACCCGAACGGAAGAGCGGCCGGCGACGACCTCGCAGAGCAACAGTCCGGCGCGAGGAGAGGGCGAGAGAGAGAGCAATAGCGCAGCGAGCGGTTCCTCCTCGGGGAGTCAAACGGCGTGTCAACAGCAGTAACCGCGATTAGGGAGACCCTAATCGCTATATGAGACACCCACGCCCGCAGGAGCTAATACAATGGGCCGTTTCAGGGAACCGGTCCAAACAGGCCCAATCTCTCCAAGAAAGGGGGAAAACGCAAAAATAAGAGGCAAAAAGGTACCAAGGCAAGCCGGCTGGACTGCGTCATCACACGCGCGCGCCCGCCCAGCCCGGCGGCACGCGTGTGTGATATGGTCTAGCATAACTCCACCCTTGTCTATAAGACATAGTCCCATGGACATTAGGGGTTATGAAGCCCTTAACTCCTTAGGGGTATCCCATGTGGGACTAAAGACCCCTCACATAAGGACAACATAACACAACTTTTGAGGTACCTTTTACTTTATCAAATTTTTGTGTTTCTTTTCTCCCTTTCTTAAAATTGCCCCTCATATAACCCCTTTTTACCCAACATCTTGGACGTCTAATAATTGAAACTTGCTCACAACAAATTGTTACCTATATAATCTCGAGGTACGTAGAGCTCGATCGATCCACATCTCGTACTTAGTTTGCGGCCATAGATCGATGATGGGGGTTTCAGACATACAGGAGAAGATCATGAGATTTGGAGATTACCAATTAAGGGGACGAAGGGTTGATTTCTTGCGAGATCCTGGCCAACTTTGGGATCTTAATTAGAAAAAGAGAGAATTGTCAATTAATTTTTTATTTTGTGAGATTTATTTTTAAATTCTTGATAATTACGTAAGTTTTTCTGAAATTATGTAAGCCGTTTTTCTATAACTATATAACTTAGGAATTTAAAAGTAAATTTCACAAAATCAAAAATTGATTGCTAATTTTTTAAAAAAATATCCTTGATTAAGGGCTAACACGAATTAAGGAGATGAAATTACTCAAAATAGCGTAAGCAATGAAGCAGAAGATGAAGCTAGCATTTATCCATTGGAGAAAGATTTACTGCACTATAGGAAAGTGCAGTAAGTGTAATCCACCTAGGTTGGCAGCACATGTGATGTCACATGAGCTGTCAGGTGGTTTTTTTTTTTTAATTTAGCTTTTTTTTTTTAGCCTAACTTATCTATTTTAGAGTCTCACTCATCTATTTTGGAGTCCAACTTTTTATTTTGGAGCCTAAAAATAGTTTGACTCCAAAACAAAAGTAAGTTGAGTTCCAAAATAAAAAGTTGGACTCCAAAATAGATGAGTTGGGCTCCAAAATAGATGGGTTAGGCTAAAAAAAAAAACTAGATTTCAAAAAAAAAAAATCACCTGACAATCCATGTGACGCCTCATGAACTGCCATTCTAGGTAGATTGCACTTACTACACTTTCTAAAGTATAATAAATTATTCTCTTAACATTGAATACCACATGGTCCCTGATCACCGAAAGTCAAAGCCCCGGCGAGCTCATCAGACGCGTATATTTTCCTTTCGACTGCATTAGACCAGTATCGATCCCATTCAGATGCCTCCCTCTTAGAAACTTTTCAAGTTATTGAATGCTCCTCTTCTCTGTTATCCGGCCATAAACAGACAAAAATGGGGATTTACGTAGCAGCCTGATCTCTCTCTCTCTCTCTCTTTCACACACACTCACACGTATACAGGGCTTTTTACATAAATACCCCTCTTACACGTTTAATTTGTGATAATTCATCTTCAAATTGCATTGTTATATATATCTCTCTTACACAATCAAAATGTCCTGAGAAATCTTACAGTCATGTACATTAATAGAATAGAAGAAAGACTTCAACAAATTAAGATCTATAGCAAGTTATATTTTGTGTGAAATGTTCCAAAAAACCCTTTCATTTGCATCCTCCTCTCCCGCTCGGGTTCTGAAGAAGCCTCTTATTATCTTTGCCATCTTTAACTCTCTCTCTCTCTCTCTCTCTCTCTCTCTCCCTATTCTCCTCTCATCTCAGCCATCTCTCTTAGATATCTAATTGTGTGATAATCTATCTTAAAATGACATTTTCATATATGCCCTTCTTACATAGTCAAAATCTCATGAGAAATCTTACCATCACATGCCGTGATTGAATAGGAAGAAAACATCAACGGGCGTCAACGGTTGGACATCTTCAGCAAAAAAAGTTGAAACCCCCCACACTATTTGTAAAACGCCTTAGTAAAAAATATTCCTTTCATATAGATCCATCCCTCCCACCCCCTCTCCCAATGGTTAGCTCACACTCTTTCTCCGTCTGCCACTTTCTCCTCCCTCTCAAATGCCATGCTTGGAGGGAAAACTCCCTACTCTCTCTCTCTCTCTCTCTCTCTCTCTAGCTTTCTCTATCGATGATCAACAACTTCTATAGCATCTATAAAACTTCTCAAGTTCATCTAACAAGCCCTGCTATTGAACGAGATGCTAAACTCACTTGCCTCTCCCCACCGCCACCTCTCTCCCTAACCCCAAAAATTGAAAGCGGATTGTGGGACATTTGTTGCTCTGGCCGAACTGTTGCCCAGCTAGCAAGTCCAGAGGGGGGGGGGGTGAATAGAATTTAAAATTCTTTTAGATTTAACACCTGTCAACAAAAATGCTTTAACAGAAAAACACTAAGTTCGATTGTTAGTGTTAGTGATGAGGGAGACAACAAACAAATAAGCACACAAGCACACAACACAAGAGATTTTTATCCTAGTTCGGACCTCCTATCCCAATGAGTCCTACATCCAGTCCCCAAGCAACAACTTGGGATTTCACTAACTAAGGGTACTATCCCCCTTAAGGACCCTTACACATCCAACCGCAACTGGCATTCTCTTCTAACCCCGAAGAGGTACAAACCACCCTGATACACAGGTCTTCCTTCCTTAAGGAAGGGAATACAAACCACATGTTTCCAATAGGTCTTCTCTTCACAACCTGAAGAGGAACTTCACAACAGATGTGAAAGAAAGCGAAAGGCCCCTAAACCAAGCTTCAATGAAATGCTTGATTTGAGGCGATGTCTGAGAGAGAAAGATTAACAATGAGAAAATCTCTCAGAACTACAAGCTCTCGAAAAAGTCTAGACAATGAAAGGCTGAGAGCTACGAGCTAAGGAATGAATGGAGTGAAGTAAGTCGCTCTCCTTCGTTGTTAAAGGTTTTCTTGAAGGCGCTATCACACAAAGATTCAAATTGACGAACTGAACTTTCTGAGAGTCTTCAATCTTGTATATATATCTTCACTTCAACAAAGTAGCCGTTGAAGAGACCGTTGTCTCTAAGATTAATGCTTGTTAGACTGCATGGTCCATCATGCTCGACAGGTAAGCTTGCAGTCATTTAATGCCTTGGAGCCATGCACTCAAAGAGAAGATTCACCCAGATATCCTTCAGCTTCTAGTTGCCCAACGTTGTAAGATCTTATGCTGTCAGAGACCTGCACATAATAAATGTCAAACCATAGACAACTAGACTGTCTCTATGCTTGTCAGTCAACGTTAGAAAGGATATACACCAAAATGGAGATGCCATTCTGCTATCCTGAAAAGTGTTTGCTATAGAAACATAGGAATAGATTGCATTTAGATAGATGACGTGCAGAAGTGTGTACAATCATAATAAATGCAGGATACAAGTGATGCACGCGGGAAGACTTTGACTTTCATAATATTTGAAAACATATTTGAATATCATGTATGAAATCGATGTAATCCATGAAGTCGTTATGACAATGAAATAGTTGTTCGACTTATGAAATCGTTGTTTATGCAAATCGTTGTTTGAGCAAATCGTTGTTCAAACATGAACAAATCGTTGTTTGAGCAAATCGTTGTTCAAACAAGAACAAATCGTTGTTTGAGCAAATCGTTATACAAGAGAAAACAAATCATTATACAAGCAAATCGTTGTAAAGATATAAGCAAATCGTTGTGAAATCAAAATCGTTGTTTCACTTAGCAAATCGTTGTGAGATCGAAATCGTTGTTTCTCTTAATGAGTCGTTGTGAGACCGAAATCGTTGTTTCACTTATGAAATCGTTGTGAGATCGAAATCGTTGTTTCTCTTAACGAATCATTGTGAGACCGAAATCGTTATTTCACTTATGAATCGTTGTGAGACCGAAATCGTTGTACTCACTTATCAAATCGTTATAAGATGAAATCGTTGAGCGATAGAATCGTTCATGCTCACTTATAAATCGTTATAAGATGAAATCGTTGAGCGATAGAATCGTTCATGCTCACTTATCAAATCGTTACGCTGAAAGGGAAATCGTTGTTTCTACAAGGGAAATCGATGTGTACTTAGAAGAAATGCATGCTCTGAACTTTGAATGATACAATGTAAGAATTAATTATAGATTAGGCTTGACTTATTCCCTATGGATGAAGTTCATAAAAATTTGTTAGAAAATAGTTGTTAGGGTTTTGTTAATCACCAAAATTGTATATAATTAAATAAAATTATATGGGGATGGACTGATCATCAATCTCCCCCTTTTTGGTGATGACAAAACATAACAAAACATAACATGTAATGTGCTGAAATAAACTTAAATAAATTTTCTAAACAGGGATTAAAGTTTGAAGATATGTATTTCAGAATATTTTATTTTCTCCCCCTTTTTGTCATTAAGCAAAAAGAATCAACATAGACAAAGAAAGAAGAGAAGAAAGATAAATGGAAGATAGAAAAGACATTATAGTATTTCACTAAGGAGGTACAGGAATGTAGAAAGCAGGGGACAGAAGGGAGGCATAGCGAGTAATGATTGGCCATGCCTTGCGTTCCTGCTCTTCAAAATAACCTTGGAAGGCTCCATAAACTATGGAGTAGGAAGGTCCCATAACAGGAGCCATCCTCTGGATGTGCAGTTGCCTCTGAGCTTCCATAACATTTCTATACTCATCCTTGCCAAGAGACATTTTGTAGGTGCTGGAAGTACCAAAGCTGGCATGTTGGAGGAACTGATCAATGGAAATGGGGTAGAAGATCTGCTGGTGCTTCAGTTCCTTTTTCATTGAAATATAGATTTTGTATCTCTCAACCCACATATCAAATGGGTCTCGAACAAGATGAATGGAGTTAAGATCTAGAAATTGTGTAGCAGACAGAGGAGGTTGATTTGATCTGGCCTGAGAAGCATTGAGATCAAGAAGCTACTGAGCAGTGAGAGGGTAAAGTCTTTCACAGTCTGATGGAGATAGCCGCTCACATTCAGACAAAAGAGGGGCAAGAACATCAGATGTGATGTGGCCCTGGTGATATTCCCAGTAGACGAATCTGCGGAATGCAAGGAAGTTTCCTTTCTGCACTGAAATGCACCCCATGACCCTAGCAAATCTTTCAAAAATAAGAGGGCCTACTGCAAATTCCATGACTAAGGAATGAAGAGGAGGTAGGAACACAACATCTGGTATCTCCAATGTGGCAAAGTCCACTTGGATGGAGGTGGAATGAGCAGTATCCGAACCAAGAAGAGAAATAGCTTGCCAGAATTGGCCAAGCTGAACTTCGGGCAGATTATGGAGATAGCTGTAATCAATAAACATCTGGAAATACCTTATGAGCTTGATCTCCTTCTGGATGAAAGGACCCCAGGTATTTCTGTGATGAATCACAAACCACTCAGAGAGAGTGAGTAGGTGATCCCTGGGTGGGAATTGAGCAGAGCTGGCAGGTATGAATTGCCTGTACAAAGACTGATGGCCCCGAGCCCACTGTTCTTCATATTTAGCCTCAGTCATAGAGAAGATTTTGACTGTTCGACTTTGGAAAGAGAAGAGAGAGGGAGAACAATATTTAGGTGGTCGGTTAGATTAAGGTGAGGAATGCTAAAAATGGTGGCAAATGTGCATTTCTGGAGGAATTCACAATAGATAGACCTTCTTCGATTTTCAATAGTGAGAGAAAACCAAAGAGGTGGAAAACGAGGCTCAGAAGAGGTGGCAAGGTTGGAAGATATTTTTCTCTTTTTAGGAACATGGCTGGAAGAGCCTATCCTATGAATGTGAGTGCAAACTGATAGGACTGAGTGAAGTATGGCTACTTCAAACTCATCTTTGATGTCCTGGATAAAGGGACCTTCAAGTTGGGCACCCTCTGGAATGATTGTAACAAAAGAGGGAGGAGTAGGAGGATGAAGGAAAGAATAAGCAATAGAGGGAGGTGGTATGGATGGTCTAGAAGATGAAGGACCAGAAGAGGAGGCTCCAGCTGAAGAGGATGATGCTGGAGGTGCCTCAGAAGGAGGAGGAGGAATGAATGTGGAGGAAGCAGGAGAAGAGGAGGTTGTGGTAGGAAATGGTGTAGGTGAGGAAATGTGCTTAGGTAGGGGTTGTTTGAAGGTGGCAGGAGCTGGAGGAGCAGTGGTAGATGAAGGTGGAGAAGGAGGGGCTGGAGTTTGAAGAGGAGAAGAAGGGGGCTCTGGGGGCACAGCCTCTTCTACAGGTGCTTCAACTCTGCCTTGCTCATCCTGAGATTCCACTGGCCCGGATGGCCCTGACTGCTCATCCACAACTGGCCCTAGACCTGGCTGCTCAGCTGATGGCCCTGATGGCCTAGATGCTTCCTGTGCTGGCTGACCCTCAACAACCTTTGGCCCTGATGGCCCTACAACCTCAGTACCAACTAGCTCTGATGGCTGGACTTCTTCTTCAGATGGCCCTGCTGGTCGGACTGCTGCTTCCTCATTCCTTGGCCCTGATGGCCCTGAGCTGCTTTCTGGTACTGCAAGAGTGGGAGCAGGAGGGGCAGGAGTAGATATTTGCACCCTCACTAAGTCTGAAAGAGTTGAAATCATTTGCTTCATGCTCACCAACTCATTCTTCATTCCTTTCAGTACAGCCTTCACCATTCCCATTTCTTTCGCACCAGTGCTCTGGCTAATGAAAATTGATGAAATATCAGATTGAACAGAGCACAAAATTTGTCCTTGTGCATCTAATCTCTCAATTACTGGCTTCAAGTGCACATGGACCTTCTTCTTCCTTGACCTTTAGTGTGCCTTCCTTATAAGGAGAGGAATTTCAATGGCCACACCCTTGCCTTAGACACTAGTGCCAACAACTGGCTCCACATGATCAACATCTTCATCTGAGGGGCTCTCCACAACCCCTTCCTGAAACATATCAGCAGGGGCACTAGCTGTGTGCTCCCCCTGAATCTCTGCTGCCTTTTCAACTTCAGACTCCTCCTGAGCAGGAGCATCCAACATAGGAACATCTTCACTATGGCTTGGTGCCACAAACCCTAGAATAACTTCTGCTTGATGAACATGCCCACTAACTTCTGCAGGAAAACTTGGAGGGATTTCTTCATGGATTTCTTCCTACTCCCCCTGAATACTGGCGACAGTTTCCAATACTTCTTCAATTATAGATTCAATAACTGTCGTGGGGGTTTCAACCTCTGATGATTGCCCAACGGGCTCAATGTGCTCAGAGGGTATTTCTTTAATTCTACTTGAACTAGCCATTGGTACTTCAATTTTGATTTCTGCTAGTATTTCCTCTTGGACCACTGAGATTTCTGTTCTGATTTCTTCTTGTAGATCTTGGACTGTAGGAACTACTGGATCTTCAGTTGCTTGGGCTTCAACCCTTAACTGTACCTCTGCTTCTACTTCAGCTGCTTGAACATGAGTAACTTCTGGACCCTCTCCAATGATAGCCTCACTTTCAGCGATTGAGGTCTTGGTCCAAACACCAGCTACTAATGAGAAGCCACTTTTCTTCATATTTCTGCTTCTGATGGCCTGCCCCATCTTGTCGGACACCTCACCATTCAAATCTATATTGTAGTGCTCGAAAATTTTTGTCAGCAGGTGAGCATAAGGAAGAGAAACATTTAGCTTGTTCTTCGTGTCCCAAATGATTGCAGATGCATACTTCATCCTCTCAATGATCACCTCTGCCATGTTGCTATCTTAGTTCTAAATCTCCCAGAACATCATATCAGAGTCTGTCTTAGTGCATGTGGAGAAAGTAGCACTCCTAGGCATGGAATTTGGAAAACAATGAAGTGCAGAATCTGGTTGAAGGCATTCAACTGATTAATGTCAATCTTTCCATCTTTCAGCTTGTATTCAGTACTAATAATTCCTAAACCTTGACATGAATGTCGACACTGTCTACCTCACTGCAACCACTGGTAGACACTCCAATAGACTCTCAATAGATCATACGAGATATGAAGAGAGGTACCTTGACTGTGAGGTCAGGGACCCGTCCGCTTCGGATTCAAACAGGTGTAGAAGCCTTTACAAATCTGGATAGCTTGCCTCTGAAATGGTCACCATCTTAATCCACTTCATCCTCTACATTGCTGCTACCACACTGAGCATCTTGTTCTTCTCCAAATCAGCCACATCCACTACCTTGATGCCACAGAACTTCGTCTTCACCGCAGCAAACTGTTCCTGCTGCTCTGCTATGAGGAACACAGTGTTGTAACTGCCAACAGTGTCGGAGATCCCAGAAACCACCATGGATTTGAGCAGGGAAAGGTTCTGGAGGATCGTGGGAAGGAGTGGAACAGAAGCCCTCAAGAGATTTGGCACAAACAGAGGGATTCTTTCGAAATCACAAATAGAGGATGCTGGAATCGATATAGTTTATCGTTCCAGGCAAGTCAAAAGAGATAAGAGAGAAACATGGAATCAGTGTGGCATAGATTACGGGATTTAAAAAAAAAAGTAAAGTTACTTTTGAAAGGATGCCGCAATAAATGCGGAAAACGACAAAAATGGAAACTATTTCGCAAAGGGTAAAGTCTTATAAAATAACGAACCATCAAAGCTAGTAATGACGAAGGCAATAAAGGAATTTTTCTTAATTCCAGGGGAGATAGTAAGCATTATTCTAAAAATATTATTATTTCATTACGTGCGGAGTGATCTATTACAAATTACACATGCCTAGTTTCCCTTCTAAGAGATGTAAATCTCTCTTCAGGTAAGGCTTTTATAAAGATGTCTGCCAACTGATTCAACGTATCTCTAAAAGAAACATTTATATTTCCATTAGCTACATGATCTCTAATAAAATGATATCTAACCTCTATATGCTTGGTTCTGGAGTGCTGAACTTGATTCTTGGTAGATTTATTGCACTTGTGTGTCGCACAGCAAAGGAATGGTCTTGATGTGCATCTATAATCCTCAAGTTGTGCTGTTTTAAATCCATAGGAATTGGGTGCAACAGCTTCCAGCAAGCACGTACTCAGCTTCAGCTATTGATAGTGCTACTAAATTTTGTTTCTTTGAGGACTATGAAATCAAGCATCCTGCAAGAAATTGACAGCTATCACTGGTGCTTTTTCTATCTACCTTGCATCCAGCATATCGCATCAAAATATCCAATTAAACTAGTTTCGCATGATTTTGGATACCATAAGCCTAGATCATGAGTTCTAGCTAGATATCTAAAGATCCTTTTAACAGATATTAAATGAGATTCCTTAGGATCACCCTTAACGAGACCTTGCACACATGCATACACTACATAAAATATCAGGTCTACTAATAGTTAAATAAGGTGATGATCCTATCATACCTTTGTAAAGTTTTTGATCTACTTTCTTACCATCTTTATCACTGTCTAACCTTATAGATGTGCTCATTGGTGTGGACAGTGGCTTTGCATTGTCAAATCCAAATTTCTTTAATAATTCCTTGGTGTATTTCGCTTGGCAGATATGAGTGCCTTCTTTGCCTTGCTTGATTTGAAGTCCAAAGAAATAATTTAGTTCCCCCATCATGCTCATTTCAAATTCTTCCTGCACAAGCTTTTCAAAGTACTTGCACTGAGATTCATCAGTAGATCTGAATATTATATCATCCACATAGATTTGCACAAGCAATATCTTTTTTACTTTTGACTTAAGAAATAAAGTGCTATCTACCTGTCCTCTGAAAAACCATGGTTTAATAGAAATGCACTAAGCTTCATCATACTATGCTCTAGGTGCTTGCTTTAAACCATATAATACTTTATGTAATTTGAAAAATCTACATCACCGAAGCCAGGAGGTTGTTCTACATAGACTTCCTCCTTTATATATCCATTTAAAATTGCAGACTTCACATCCATTTGAAAAAGTTTTAAATTTAATGCAGATGCATAAGCAAGTAAAATTCGAATTGCCTCTAGTCTAGCCACTGGTGCATAGGTTTCATCGAAATCTATGCCTTCCTCTTGGGAATAGCCTTGAGCAACAAGTCTAGCCTTGTTTCTAGTGATAACACTAACTTCATCCAATTTGTTTCTGAACACCCATCTAGTCTAGCCACTGGTGCATAGGTTTTATCAAAATCTATGCCTTCCTCTTGGGAATAGCCTTGAGCAACCAGTCTAGCCTTGTTTCTAGTGATAACTCCAGTTTTCATCCAATTTTTGTTTCTAACGCCCATTTGGTGCCAATAACAGGATGATCTGATGGTCTTGGAACAGGGACCAAACTTGGTTTTCTCTGAACTGATTAAGTTCATCTTGCATGGCTAAAATCCAGATTCATCAGACAGTGCTTCACTGACTGTCTTCGCTCAATTTGAGAAACAAATGCTAAGTAATCACATGGAATAGCATTACCTCTTGTTCTATCCCAACAGATGGTCTCCAATGATGTTGTCTGTTAGATGTCCTTCTTATATCTCCATTCCTTTGGAAGATCATTATGGGATATTCTTTCTGTTGCTTTCTTCCAAGGGTGGATCTTCATTACCCTTGATAGATGTATCCTTCAGTTTCTTGGATAATTTTTTCTGCATTATCATCATCACTACTACTTCCTTTCTCAAGTAGGGTTAGATTCATCAAAATAACATGGACATTTTGCTCAATTCTGAAATGACTGATCTCAGGCTTCTTTTCCTTGTAGAGTTCATACGCAGTCTTCTTCAGGATTGGGCCTGATCATCACTCTATTATTATGTAACAGTTGTGTTGACAGCTTCGGCCTAGAAATATCTAGGAAGATTGTATTCTGATAACATTGTTTTGGCCATGTCTAATAATATTCTATTATTCCTCTCTCTCAGCTACTCCATTTTGTTGTGGAGTCCTTGGCACTGAGAAATTGTGCTGAATTCCTTGATCATCACAGAATTCTGTAAATTTTTCATTTTGAAATTCTCCTCCATGATCGATCGAACACTTATTCTACTGAACTTCTTGTCCTTCTGAACTTTCTTGCTGACTTAACAAAGCGTCAAAGTGTCATCTTTATGCTCCAAAATGATACCCATGTGAATCTGAATAATCATCTACTATCACAAATCCAAAGTCCTTCTTCCTAAGCTTGGTTCTCATCGGCCTAAATAGATCAATATGCAACAGTTCTAGAGGTTCGAAGGTATTACAACTGTTTTGGACTTGAAAAAGATTTATGTGCTCCTTTTGCACAAGGTTCACACACACCTTCTATCCTTGAGCTATTTTGGGCAAACCTTCCACTAGATTTCGCTTGACCAATTTTCTAATTCCATTCAATGTAGTGACCCAATCCCTGTGCCATAGTTCAGCTGATTGACTTTATTTGCTGCAACATACATCATGATCCGTCACCTCTTCTAGATGAAGCACCTATAGATTCTTTTCTCTGTAGCCTTCGAACACAGCATTCCACCTTTCATAATTATGCATTTTGACTCTTGAAACCTGATTTGGTGACCCTTGTCACACAGCTGGTTATACTTATCAAGTTGTGCTTGAGTCCTTGAACCCATAGCACATCTTCAATGGGAGTTCTGCCTTGGCTACCAACTGGTCCAACAGTCGATCACTGTTCCCTTTCCATTATCGCCATACGTCACTGTACCTACTTCATCTTTTATGGAAGAAAATAATCTTATGTTGCCTAACAATGTGCCTTGAGCACCCCACCGCTATCCAGATACCACTTTGATGCTCTAAGGCTTCCCTGCAATTAAAACACTAGGATTTAGGTACCCAAGTTCTTTTGGGTCCTTGTGTGTTAGTTTCCTCAGCTTTTCTTTTAGGAATCTATTTTAGGTGTTTTGTTGTACAGGTTGTTCTGGTATGTCCTAATTTATTACAATGACCTACAACAAGATATTCTACTTATTTTTCAGTTAGGATGTACTTAAGGTTTGGATTTAATTCAATGTTTTGTTCAGCTACAAATTTTTGGTGTTGATAGATTTTAGGATGGATTATTGTTTCTTCATTATCTGGTAAAATATATCCTAAACTATGCTTCTTCTTTCCTGATCTTCTAGCTCCTTTTATATTAAATTGATTTACCATTTGTAAAATTTTCTATTGTATTAGTTAAATATTCATTTTCCTTAATATCATTTTCCTTAGCCATGTATCACTTCTTTTTAAGTTTTTTTAAGTCTCTTGATTTTCCAGATTTGTTATTTGTTCATTTTGCGCTTTTAGATCTTCATATAAAATTCATTTCTCCCTTTTAGTTCAGAAATTTTGTTTTCTAACTGCTCATTTTTAGATTTTAAATCTGAGTTAGTAATTTCTAAACATGCATGACTTTTCTTGGTGACCTTTAATAATTTACATACATTTATATTTACTATATAATTCATTGAATGCATCTTCTAAACTATCTGAATTAGTATCATTACAAGAAGTGAATGAAGAGTCAGAGGTTACCTTGCCATCAGTGTTTTCCATGAAGGCCAGGTTGGCCTTTTCTTCTTTTCTTCCTCGCTGGAGCTTGACTCACTGTCTGAGTCGCTGTCGTTGCTCCATGCAGCTGCTATGGCTTTTCTTTTGTACCTTTTGAATTTCTTGGAGCTATCCTTCTTTCTGAACTCCGTCTTTTTCAGCTTTGGACACTCTGCCTTGATGTGTCCAAGCTTTTTGCATTCGTAGCAAATGGGTTCCGACTTTTTGGCATCCTTAACTTCTGGTTTCTGAAGTCTTTGCCCTTCTTGAAGTATCTTCTTCCAGACTGATACTTTTTTCTTGGAAAGTATATACTGTAATCTTCTGGATTGGAAAGCTTCTTCATCGTCACTACTCCCAATGCTTTTATCACAATCTGATTCATAATTAGATGTGTCTTTAGCAGCTTTGAGAGCGTTGCTGCGCTTCTTTCTGCTAAGGGCTCCCCAAGCCTTTCCATGTTTATCTCGTGGGCCATTAGTGACCCAATGAGCGTTTGAAGAGACATCCTCTTTAGGTCGTTAGCTTCTTCTATGGTTGTCACTTTAGGAGTCCATGAAGCTGGTAGGATCTCAATAATTTTTCTTACCATATCTCCCCATGTCAGGTATTTCCACGACCAGCCAACCATTTGTAATATCTGTGAATCTCTATACATTTGTGTAATTGATTCTCCTGGCTGCATTTGAAATCGCTCATACTGAGCTACCAGATGTCTATCCTTGTTTTCTTTGACTTGTCTGTTCCCTCATATGTGATTCTAAGTTTCTCCCACATTCATCGCTGATTTGCATGCTGAAATTCTATTAAACTCTTTCTCTAAGAGCACAGCATAATATGCTCTTACTTTGGATTTAAGCGAGATCTTCTCTTATCATCATCTGTCCATTTTCTCTATTATTTAGAACCACTAGATCTCCTTCTTCTATGATGGACCAGAGTTGAAAATCGAGACCTTGCAGGAAAGAACTCCATCCTAGTTTCTTAGTAGTTGTGACCAGAGTTGAAAATCGAGACCTTGCAGGAAGAACTCCATCCTAGTTTCTTAGTAGTTGTAATCTTCTCCATCAAATAGAGGTCTGTTGACGGATTGACCTTCTACATACCCTTGAGCTGCCATTTATCTTTTCTCTTCAGATTGTGAGACCTTCTTTGACGAAGAGACTTGGCTTTGATACCACTTGTTGCCCAGCTAGCAAGCCCAGAGGAGGGGTGAATGGGATTTAAAATTCTTTTAGATTTAACACCTATCAACAAAAACGCTTTAATAGAAAAACACTAAGTTCGATTGGGAGACAACAAAAAAATAAGCACACAAGCACACAACACAGGTCGGACCTCCTATCCCAAGGTGTCCTACGTCTAGTCCCCAAGCAACAACTTGAGATTTCACTAACCAAGGGTACTGTCCCCCTTAAGGACCCTTACACATCCAGCCGCAGTTGACCTTCTCTTCTAACCCCGAAGAGGTACAAACCACCCTGATACACAGGTCTTCCTTCCTTAACGAAGGGAATACAAACCACCCATTTCCAACAGGTCTTCTCTTCACAAACCGAAGAGAAACTTCACACAGATGTGAAAGAAAGCGAAAGGCCCCTAGACCAAGCTTATAGTGAAATGCTTGATCAGAGGGAGAAAGATTAACAATGAAAAATCTCTTAGAACTACAAGCTCGCAAAAGTCTAGACAATGAAAGGCTGAGAGCTACAAGCTAAGGAATGAATGGAGTGAGTGAAGTCGCTCTTCTTCTTCGTTTTGAAGGTTTTCTTGAAGGCTCTATCACACAAAGATTCAAATTGGCGAACTGAACTTTCTGAGAGTCTTCAGTCTTGTATATAATCTTCACTTCACAAAGTAGCCGTTGAAGACCCATTGTCTCTAAGATTAATGCTCGTTAGACTGCATGGTCCATCGTGCGCGACAGGTAAGCTTGTAGTCATTTAATGCTCCGGAGCCATGCACGCAAGAGAAGATTCAAATAAATATCCTTCAGCTTCTAGTTGTCCAACGTTGTAAGATCTTGTACTGTCAAAGACCTACACATAATAAAGCCAAACCATAGACGCTAGACTGTCTCTATGCTTGTCAGTCAACGTTAGAAAGGATATACACCAAATGGAGATGCCATTCTGCTATCTTGAAAAGTGTAACACCCCGACCCCTTGGCCCTTGGCCCCGTCCTCTGGGTCGCGGTAGGGCGACTGTCGCGACGTGGTTCCGACTGCGTTGGTGTCTGGTTCTGTTTGGGTTGCGACATGGGGTATGTCGCCTTCTTGAAGGCGACATGGCCTATGTCCCTTCCCATCGCGTCGGCCCCGACGCAGTCTGACAGACGTGATAGGCGTCCTTTGTGTCAGTACGGCTCTGGCGATGTCGGGTGAACGCGACAAGATGGTTGTCGCCTTCACTTTTTGAATTCCGAGATTTGGCCGTTGTCAGTGGAATTGCGACAGGGGGTATGTCGCCTTCTTGAAGCGACCACCCACTGTCGCCTTCTCGTTCCTGTGGCGACAGGGTGGTATGTCGCCTTCACAGATCCGGGCTTAAAGCCCGGCGCCCGAGCCCTTCCCCCTCTCTCGCGCCTCTCCTTTCCCCCTCTCTTTCTCTCGCCCTCTCGGAGCTTCCGACGGTTTTGGGGTGCCTCCCCCGCGTTGAGGCGGCCGTGCTGAGGAGGGTGTCGCTCCGTCCGTGCAGGGGTCGCGTTCGTGCCGTGCGGTGTGAGAGAGAGACGTTTCAACCTACGAGAAGGCCCCAACGGGTGCGTTCTTCGCGTGGAGGTAGGGACGCCCGATCTTCTCGCCTAAGCATGCTCCCCTTCCCCTTCGTGACGTAGTTTTCTTGTGGTTCGGGGTTGGGAGTGTGAGAACTCCATGCTCGTGTGAGTGAGGTTTCCTCCGAGCGTAGAATCCATGTTCTGGGGTATTCGAGGGGTTTGTATTTTAATGGCTTTCTAGCATGATAAGCATGCTCCCCTCCCCGTGTGTAGTGTTTCCCCGTTTCGGGAGGTTCGCAGAAGAAGAATGCCCGGAACCCCCGACTGGCTTGAAGCGACACACCCTGTGTCGCCACCTGTCTGGTAAGGCGACGCACCCTGTGTCGCCTTCTGACTGGTAAAGCGACAGGGCATATGTCGCCTTCTTGAAGGTGACAGGGCCTATGTCGCCTTCCTCATCCAAGGCAGGTTGTGCTTCCGCCGCTTCCATTTCGCTTTACTGTACCCGTGGCACCTGTGCTAGTTCCCTAGTACGGTCTCACACTAGTCGTTCTCGCCCGGTGCGCGGCACTTGAGGGCTTGTCCCGTGCGAGAGTTGTTACCGTTACCTGGGACCCCCGTCCTCGGAGCCTGTTGAGGGAGTACTCCGGGCTACGAGTGTGCCGCGTTGGCAGCCACCTGGGCGGACTCTGGAGCTGAGGGGAAAACGGTGGTTAGGACAGTGGCGTGTGAGTCGCTTGCAGAGCTCTCATGGTTGGTCTGGGACGCGAGGACAATTTGAGAGTTCTACCGGCGCAGGCCAGCCAGTCCTTCTTCTCACTGCCTCGCTTCCTCACAGCCTCGGAACCATTTGGAGAGGTCAGGCGTGGGACCGTAGTCTGGCCAGACTACGGCGGTTACTGTTGTTGTCTTGTGTCCTACCTCGCTCTGACGAGACGCGAGGGCCAGGACCTAGGTCGAGGATAGACGTCTGTGGACGCACCTGACCAGTCTGACTAGTGGTGGTGCTTTCCGTAGCTAGTGTTCGCTTCCAGGCAGAGTCCCCTCCGTCTGTGTTTACTAGCCGTGTGTGGTCACGACGAGCAGTCGTACGGAGTTTCCGACCGAGAGTACTTTCCGTACCGATTAGCTTTAGCTTCGCTTCCGCACTTCCTTTTGTAGGTAGAAAGATATAAACTGTAGTCTTTCCTTTATTAATAGTTGTATATGTTCCTCTGCCTGTTTAGAGCCAGTAGGAATTGGTAGTCCCTTACTGAGCTTCTGTTGTGAAGCTCATCCCTCCTGTTTCCAGGTGAGTCTTCTCAGCAGCGGCAGGGCGCGCGTCGGGCGAGGAGACGGGGCGGTAGTCGAGGTCCCCGTAGCTAGCAGTGGTTCCCCCTCTCAGTGTACGTCACCTTCGGGGTATCCCCTAAGGGACTTGTCTCTCCCCTTTCCTTACTTGTACTAGTGTGCGTGCGTTGGGACTGTACTTAGAGCGTACGCAGCGGTCTCGCTTTACTTTCCTGTTTCCGCTTGTACGCTTCTAGCTTAGCAGTTTACGTTTACCTCCATTACATCCCAGTCAGACGTGGGTTATAGCCTTTCCGGCCCCCCTGGTCCGTGGCGGCGACCGCGGAAAATCAGGTCCTCGGCGTGGGCCGAGGGTCGGGTTCTCGGGTCGTTACAGTTGGTATCAGAGCTTGGTCTGACAGGACTTGTAGTAGATCTAACTGCAACAGTAAGTCCCAACAATAGTACAAGTACACTGCTATCCGCCCGAGAGGTATTTGTACCCTTTGTCAGCTGTGTTGCCATGTATGTTATGGCTCCGCGTAGGCGCAGTCAGGCTAGGCAGTTGGTTGAGCAGCAGGATGAGTCCGACATGCCCGCTCAGGGCAGGTTTCAGGAGGAGGTGTCCGTGGAGGAGTCAGTGGCACAGCCTCAGGGTGCACAGGCAGGCACAGGCAGCAGCAGCAAGGCAGCGCAGCAGTAGGCACACAGCAGCAGGAGTACCACCCTCAGCCCCAGCAGTATGCGACTGGTTTCCCATGGCCGAGCAGTTCTTTAGAGCTATGTACCAGGGAGCGTGGCAGCCCGGCAGGCAGCAGCAGGTGGTCGTTTTCCAGTACCTCCCCCGGCCGTACCAGAGCAGCAGAGAGTGGAGCCAGAGGTGGAACAGCCAGTCCGCCAGCAGCGGTCGGTACTGGGAGTACCCGGTCCGGTCAGCGGAGGGCAGGCAGTGTCGGAGCAGGACCGCTCTCCTTGAGAGGTTCCTGCGTCTTCGCCCACCGATGTTCCACGGTGAGTATGATCCAGATAAGGCGAGAGCTGGACCCATGAGTTGGAGCGCATCTTCGAGACTATGGATTGCGCTGAGGAGGATCAGGTTGTTTGGCAGTATACCAGCTCAAGGAGCAGCCCATGAGTGGTGGAGAGTTCAGAGGCAGACTCACTTCCAGGGGCACGGTTGGACCAGATCTCTTGGCAGTAGTTTTCGGAGGTCTTCCACGGTGAGTACTTCCCCGACTACGCTCGACGTGAGAGACGGGACCAGTTCCACGTTTGGTGCAGGGCGACCTCACAGTTTCTCAGTACCACCAGAGGTTGTCCGGTTGTTGAGGCATGTGCCTCATGTAGCAGCAGTGACCAGGCTTGTGCAGAGGTTTATTAGCAGGGCCTGAGACCAGACCTGAGGTGGGTGTGACGGCACACATGTGTACCACCTTGGGAGAGGCCGTGGCGAAGGCCACCGCCTGGATAGGGGGGCTTGGCAGCCTCAGCAGCAGCAGCAGCACAGGAGGAGCCTCTTCCAGGTCCTCGCCATACCAGCGTCCAGCAGGCACCGCTGTAGTGCGACTTCCTCTTCCTCAGGCTCGGGCAGTTCTGGTAGCTCTGGAATTCGCTCGCAGTTCAGGAAGTTGTCTACTCGCGGGGTGGACGGAGCCGTCAGCAGAGGCGTCAGTCCAGTTTGCAGAGCAGTCAGTACAGCAGGTGCTGAGCAGGGCAGTCAGGAGCCAGTGTGCTACACTTGTGGCTTGCCAGGCCACTTTAGGAGGGATTGCCCTAGGGGGCAAGCTCCGCAGCAGCAGCAGCCAGTCATAGTACGCGCAGCAGCCACCTCAGTACCAGTACCCCTCCCCAGCAGCAGGCACCGCGTCAGCAGCAGAGAGGGCAGTACCAGCAGCAGGTCCAGCAGTTCCCGCAGCCGCCTCAGTACCAGCGTACCAGCAGCAGCAGCAGTTTCCTCAGCAGCAGTCCCGCAGCAGCAGCCCCAGCAGCGCCGCAGCGTGGACGTGGTCGTGGTCCGTGATGGCGCTCACCCGGGAGCAGGCAGAGGCATCGAACCTGGTGATAGGTACTCTACCTATCCTTGGCAGAGCTGCTCGTGTTTTGGTTGATCCCGGTGCTTCTTGTGTTTTGCTTTCGAGGAGTTTTACGAGTCCCTTGCTTGTCACACACCCGAGAGGCAGTGTGACGTATTGGTCGATCTCCCGTCTGGTGACTACATGCGTTCCTTTGGTTACCTGGAGGGTGTGACAGTCGAGGTTGGGGTCACCAGTTGCCGGCCAGGTTGTACGGTTGCAGCTTTGCGACTTCGACGTCATCCTGGGCATGGACTGGTTGGAGGCTCACTCAGCCGTGGTTGATTGTCAGAGGAAGACCGTTCGGTTCGAGATACCTGGAGCACCTGTTCTCTGCTTTCGAGGTATCCGGTCTACCCGTCGGCAGTTCATTCTTTCTGTAAGGCTCGTCGTTTGATCCGTGATGGCTGCGTTGCTTACCTTGCTTCGGTTTGTTCCTTGGAGCCTAGCGGGCCTTCATTTTTTGATGTGCCAGTTGTTTCTGAGTTTCTGATGTTTTTCCGAGGATCTACCTGGTTGCCGCCTGAGCGAGAGGTAGAGTTCTCCATCGAGCTTTTGCCTGGTACGATGCCCTTGTCCAAGGCACCTTACCGGATGGCCCCGGCGAGCTGCGTGAGTTGAAGCGCCAGCTGCAAGAGTTGCTTGAGTTGGGCTTCATTCGTCCGAGCCGTTCGCCGTGGGGTGCGCCTGTTTTGTTTCGTAGGAAGAAGGATGGTAGTCTTCGTTTGTGCTATCGATTATCGGCAGTTGAACCAGGTCACTGTGAAGAACAGGTACCCTTTGCCGAGAATTGATGATTTGTTTGATCAGTTGCAATCGGCCCGAGTTTTCTCGAAGATCGACTTGAGATCCGGCTACTATCAGCTGCGGATCAGAGAGTCGATGTTGGTTTGACGGCTTTCCGTTCCAGGTACGTCACTTTGAGTTCGTCGTGATGCCGTTTGGGCTGACGAACGCACCTGCAGCATTCATGGATCTGATGCATAGGGTGTTCAGTGAGTACCTAGACCGCTTTGTTGTTTTTTTGTTGATGATATTCTGGTCTACTCTCTCTGAAGAGGAGCACGAGGAGCACCTGAGGATCGTGCTGGAGACCCTGCGGAGTCACCGTCTTTACGCCAAGTTCGACAAGTGCGAATTTTGGCTGAGCGAGGTGCACTTCCTCGGCGCACGTGATCTCGGTTCTGGTGTGTGAGTGGATCCGCCAAGGTTGAGGCAGTGTTGTCGTGAGCAGCCCACATCAGTTGCAGAGGTCCGTAGTTTTCTGGGTCTGGCAGGTTACTACCGAGGTTCATTCAGGATTTCGCCAAGATTGCAGCACCGTTGACTCGTTGACGAGGCAGGACCCAGGTTTGTTTGGACAGAGGACTGTGAGCAGAGTTTCCTGGAGCTGAAGACGAGGTTGACTTCGGCGCCAGTGTTGGTCTTGCCGTCGGGCACCGGTGGGTTCGTGGTTTACACCGATGCGTCGAGGTAGGTTTGGGTGCCGTGCTGATGCAGCATGGTGGGGTCGTTGCCTATGCTTCTCGGCAGCTCAAGAAGCATGAGGAGAACTATCCCACCCACGACTTGGAGCTGGCAGCAGTGGTGCACGCTCTCAAGTTGTGGAGGCACTACCTGTATGGCGAGGCTTTTCAGATCTTCACCGATCACCAGAGTTTGCAGTACATCTTCACCCAGAGGGATTTGAACTTGAGGCAGCGCCGATGGATGGAGTATTTGAAGGACTATGACCTAACCCTTTCCTATCATCCAGGAAAGGCTAACGTTGTAGCCTATGCTTTGAGTAGGCGCGTGCGCTTGAGTTCGCTGATGGTCAGAGAGTGGAGGCTGTTCGAGGAGCTGTCCCAGGGAGTGTTTGTTCCGTCGAGGACCAGAGACCCGTCAGTGGCTTCCATTTGTGTCATTTCGGCCATCACTGTTCAGGCAGGTGTTGCAGGCGCAGCGAGCAGATGCAGAGTTAGCAGACATTTTGCGATGCCGACGTTGAGCTCAGCGAAGACAGCGAGGTCAGATTCAGGCCGCTTGTACGTTCCAGAGGAGGTTCGTGAGGCAGTGTTGTCAGAGGCTCACAGGTCGAGGTACGTCGTTCATCCGGCTTCCACCAAGATGTACCATGTTTGAGGAGGTCATTCTGGTGGCCCAGGGATGGCAAAGAGGGGCGTGGCAGAGTTTGTTGCTCGGTGCCTTACCTGTCAACAGGTGAAGCTGAGCACCAGCGTCCTGGTGGTGAGTTGCAGCCGTGCCCATTCTGTGTGGAAGTGGACGACATCACCATGGACTTTGTGGTTGGTTTGCCCCGTACCCCGCAGAGGCATGATGGTATTGGGTGATCGTGGACCGTTTGACCAAGGCAATGCATTTCCTTCGATCAGGATGTCGTGGTCAGTGGACAGTGGGTTTGGCGCAGTCTTCAGAGAGCACTGGGTACAGAGTTGAGGTTCAGCACAGCGTACCACCCTCAGACAGACGGTCAGTCAGAGCGGACCATTCGGACACTGGAGGACATGCTGAGAGCGTGCTGTTTAGATTGGAGCGGCACTTGGGAGTCTCACCTTCGATGGTAGAGTTCGCATATAACAACAGTTATCACTCGAGCATCGGAATGGCGCCATATGAGGCTTTGTATGGTCGCCCGTGCAGGACTCCGCTTCACTGGTTCGAGGTTGGTGAGAGGCAGCTTTTGGGGCCAGAGTTAGTGCAGCAGTGTGCAGAGACAGTCAGTTTGGTCAGGCAGAGGCTTCGGGCAGCGCAGAGCGGCAGAAGAGTTATGCAGACGTCCGCAGGAGACCGTTGCAGTTCAGCGTTGGTGACCTTGTTTTCTTGCGGGTCTCGCCGACCAAGGGCGTCATGAGGTTTGGCAGAAAGGGAAAGCTCAGTCCCAGATATATTGGGCCATTCCCCATTTCTGAGAGGGTCGGCGAGGTAGCTTACAGACTGAGTCTTCCGGCAGAGCTAGCAGGTGTGCACAGCGTTTTCCACGTTTCGCAGCTCAGGAGGTACGTTGCAGATCCTTCGCACGTGTTGGACTACTCGCAGCTAGAGGTAGCGCCAGACTTGTCAGTGCCAGAGTACCCAGTTAGAGTGATCGACCGCAGAGTTCAGCAGTTGCGCAGGAAGCAGATTCCGCTGGTTAAGGTCGTTTGGCAGAACCGCGTCGGTGGCGAGGCCACCTGGGAGCGCGAGGATGAGATGCTGGAGCAGTTTCCTTATGTTTGATTGATCGGTATGTGGTGATCTCCCCTTTTGTCGTCTTCCGGGTTGAGACCGAGTTGTTTTCATTTCGAGGACGAAATGTCTTAAGGAGGGAGGGTTGTAACACCCGGCCCCCTTGGGCCCTTGGCCCCGTCCTCTGGGTCGCGGCAGGGCGACTGTCGCGACGTGGTTCCGACCGCGTTGGTGTCTGGTTCTGTTTGGGATTGCGACATGGGGTATGTCGCCTTCTTGAAGGCGACATGGCCTATGTCGCCTTCCCATCGCGTCGCCCCAGACGCAGTCTGACAGACGTGACAGGCGTCCTTTGTGTCAGTACGGCTCTGGCGGTGTCGGGTGAACGCGACAAGATGGCTGTCGCCTTCACTTTTTCGAATTCCGAGATTTGACCGTTGTCAGTGGAATTGCGACAGGGGGTATGTCGCCTTCTTGAAGGCGACACACCCACTGTCGCCTTCTCGTTCCTGTGGCGACAGGGTGGTATGTCGCCTTCACAGGATCCGGGCTTAAAGCCCGGGCGCCCGAGCCCTTCCCCCTCTCTCGCGCCCTCCTTTCCCCCTCTCTTCTCTCGCCCTCTCGGAGCTTCCGGCGGTTTGGGGTGCCTCTCCGCGTTGAGGGGTGTGCTGAGGAGGGTGTCGCTCCGTCCGTGCAGGGGTCGCGTTCGTGCGTGCGGTGCGAGGAGGAGACGTTTCAACCTACGAGAAGGCCCCAACGGGTGCGTTCTTCGCGTGGAGGTAGGGACGCCCGATCTTCTCGCCTAAGCATGCTCCCTTCCCCTTCGTGAAGTAGTTTTCTTGTGGTTCGGGGTTGGGAGTGTGAGAACTCCATGCTCGTGTGAGTGAGGTTCCTCCGAGCGTAGAATCCATGTTCTTGGGGTAGCGTAGAATCCATGTTCTTGGGGTATTCGAGGGTGGTTTGTATGTTTAATGGCTTTCTAGCAGGTAAGCATGCTCCCCTCCCCCATGTGTAGTGTTTTCCCCGTTTCGGGGAGGTTCCCGGAAGAAGAATGCCCGGGAACCCCCGACTGGCTTGAAGGCGACACACCTGTGTCGCCAACTGTCTGGTAAGGCGACGCACCTGTGTGTCGCCTTCTGACTGGTAAAGCGACAGGGCATATGTCGCCTCTTGAAGGCGACAGGGCCTTGGCTGTAAGGTCTCGGGTCTTTAGTGGATCCTTATTGGGTCTGTAGTGGTTCTGTGTGGTCGACGACAAGACCATTGTCGTTGACTTGTGGTTGACGGCCAGGGCTTGCCGTTGAGTCTGAGTCAGCGTCCAGCGATGTGGACGTCTGAGGTTGAACTCAGCGGCAGGGGATATGGACGTTAGTCTGTAGGCGGTTCAGTTGGCGGCCAGAGATGTTGACGTCGACTAACCAGTCCTGTTGAAATAGGGCAGCCCGAGAGCAGAGCTTCTTCTTCTCCTTTCCTCTCCTTCCTTCCACCTTAGCCTTTCTTGATTCCTGCAGCTTCTGTTGGGTGATTTGAGCTCGTGGGAAGGCCCTGGATCGTGTGGCGTTGCTAGATCTGGCGGGAAATGCAAGGTTTTGGCGTGATTCGCGCGGAGTCTTGGGGGAGATCCGGCGCGATTGGTGGTGTTTGGGGATTGATTAAGCGTTCTGAGGTAGGGACTTAACCCTATAACCCTCCCCAGCAAACTAGCATGCCCAATTAAGTGAATTGGAATGCAATTTATGGTTTAGGGTTTGGGTTGTATCATGCCGGGATTAGATAAATTAGACAATCTAGGTGTTAGATGTTAGTTTAGATGTTCTGGTAGTGTAGATTGATGAGAGGAAGTGTTTCCCTCCATCAGTCAGAGTCTGGTTTAGTGGTTTCTGCCCATTGGGACTGATTCGGTTCAGTTCTGGGTATGGGGGACTGAAGATATCAACGTCCACATCTGTTGACGTTGAGATCTTCAGGGATGAGTTAAACGACAAGGTCGATTGCCGTTTAGTTATTGTTGGCGGCATAGGGGTTGCCGTTTACCTATATTGGCGGCAATCGATCAGGCCGTTTATATCCTGTGTCCCAGCAGACTTGAGTTGTGTGATTAGAGGCGATTGACATGTGATGTCCGCCCTAATAGCACAAGTGGGCCAGGCTTAGAGTGTGACTCCGCCTGTGCATAAGAGTAGTTGTTTGTGGCACGAGGTGTTTACTACTGTACGGGGTTTCAGACGTTGAGTGTGTTCCGTCTGTTGTACGCGCGTTGCGTTACCGTGTACCCGTTTCTGTTGTGTTACCTAGGCGTGGGTGCGACTCCGTCTAGACGACTAGCGTGTGGTTGTCCTCCGCTAGTGAGCCGGGACATCGAGTGCGACTCTGTCCTGTGCGTACTCCTTTTGGTGGTTTTGAGCCGGTCTCCGTGGAGCCCCTTCTCTACCGCTAGGGTCAAGCGTAGGGGAAAAACCGGTCGTGGACCAGACGCGAGAGAGAGCGTCTGTAGTGTGCACACGTGGCTGGGGTTGAGAGCCTCTGTGGTGACGGGACGCCGAGCCACAGACCCTAGCTGAGTCCTACTTGTGTGTGTGTGAGTGTGTGTTACTGAGCCGCGTGGTTTACAGTTTTGTTGTGGTGCGACGTGTACTTACTTTCAGTTTTTACTTTCCGCACTTTAGTTTAGTTGCCGGTGGGGTTACTTTTCCCTACTGGGTCTCTTTTCTTGAGACTCACTCCCTTCCCTTTCAGGTGGGTCTTCGTCGACTCCCGTTCCAGGCGAGTCTAGCCACTCCGGTGTTGGTGCTCCCTAGCTGCAGTGAGTTGTACCTTTTTGTTGTACTTCTGTACTCTGTACTTTGTCTCAGACTCTGAGGTTGTATATGATAGTTCATATAGTGGAATTTTACTGCTTTGCATGGTGTGTATCTTCTTACATATAGTCTCCTCGGACTCTTAATTCCTACCCTTCCGAGCTTGTCTCGTGGGTTAGCGGGTCAGAATTCGGGTTACTGGTTGTTACTGGTAATGCGGGTTCTGGGTCGTTACAGTTTGGTATCAGAGCCTGGTCTGATGAGATATATATAAGGAAATACCCATCATGTTAACTCAGAGTCTAAAGAGTACAGTGCAGCTATGTAGCCCGGAGTTAGTTAGTTATTTATGTGTGTATTTTTGTTTGTGTAGTTCTATGGCGCCTAGGCGACGTCCTAGAGAGGGAGTAGCCGAGCAGGCGACTCGTCCAGAGGTGGAGATGCTCCGCCACCTCAGCAGACGCAGCCTTTGCCACAGGACGCACATAGTGGTATTGTTCCGCCGCCGCCACCTCCACCTCAGGTAGCTCAGGGATTAGACATGACTCATTTTCTTGAGGGGATGGCTCAGTTTGTTGCTCAGCACCGTGACGCGCCGGTACCCCAGGGTGGTACTGGGAGGGTGTTGAGGAGTTCTTGCAGTTTCAGCCTCCTCAGTTTTTGGGCCAGCCTGATCCAGATGTAGCGCGAGCTGGTTAGATGCAGTGGAGCGGACTTTTCGTTCCATGGAGTGTGTTCCAGAGGAGCGAGTGTTCTAGCCAGTTACCAGTTGCAGGCGCAGGCGTTGACTTGGTGGTCCGCTGAGTGGGAGACTACTTTCAGTCTCGCCCACTTAGCAGATTCCGTGGCAGGAGTTTGTTGTTTCTTTTGAGAGAGCCTTCTGTCCTACTTACGTCCGACGGAGAGGTTGTACCAGTTTTTGGACTTGCAGCAGAGGGACTCTACTGTGGTGCAGTACAGGGCCAGATTTGTGGAGTTAGGGCGTTATGCTCCGCAGATTATGGGAGATGAGGTTTGAGGACTCAGCAGTTTGTGAGAGGCTTGAGGCCAGAGCTCAGGCAGGCGCTGATAGTTGCTCGTGTCACAGACTTGGATGCGGCCTATCAGACAGCGGCAGCGTTGGAGGCAGACACCTTGCGGACTCGTGCTCGGAGTGCAGAGGTTCAGACGCAGGTAGTTCCTTCTCAGCCTCGCCAGCAGCAGGGTAGTGTGCAGACGACCCCGAGGACTAGACTTCCTACGCGTCCACTTCTACTGGGACGACGGCGAAGTCAGGATCTCGGAGGAAGTTTCGGCGTGATAGGAGGCAGGCAGAGCAGAGGCAGCAGTCGGTTGGGAGTGTTCAGCAGCCGACAGGTCAGCCTTCGCAGCAGGTACAACGTACTTTTGCTGGGCAGTGTTACCGGTGTGACCAGATGGGTCATATGGCGCGAGATTGTCCTTTGTTACCTCGTGTGCCGCAGCAGCAGACCCAGTCGCAGCCCCGAGTGAGCAGCACAGCAGCAGCAGCAGGCACCAGTGCAGCAGCGTCAGCAGACCGGAGGTTCTGGTGGGTCGAGAGGTAGAGGTCGTGTTACCCACTTGACTCGTGCAGACGCGGAGGCAGCTCACCTGGTGGAAGGTACTGTTTCAGTTTTTGGTTATGCAGCTAGAGTCTTGTTTGATTCCGGTGCCTCTCACTCTTTTGTGTCTGAGGACTTTTTAGACTCCCTTGGAGAGTTGAGTTCGGGAGAGTCTGTTGAGTTGGCAGTAGAGTTGCCGACGGGGACTTTGTCCTTACGTCCTACTGTCTCGAGGAGGTACCTGTGCAGTTGCAGGATCAGTTGTTGTCAGCCCGTCTTTTTGCCTTGCAGTTACATGACTATGATGTGATTTTGGGTATGGATGGTTGGAGCGGTATGGTGCAGTGATGGATTGCCAGAAGAAGAGGGTGCACTTGCGGATACCTGGAGCAGCGGCGTTCTACTTCCAGGGTATCGTACCTCTTACTTCTCGCTTTTAGTTTCTGCTTTGAGGGCAGGGAGGTTGCTTGCTTCTGGTTGTCAGGGTTTTCTAGTTTCTGCAGTGACTCTTGACCAGATTGCCTCGGGAGTGGGAGACATTCCTGTAGTGTGTGAGTTTCCGGATGTTTTTCCGGAAGAGTTGCCTGGTCTTCACCAGAGAGAGAGATTGAGTTTACTGTAGAGTTGGTTCCTGGCACTTTACCTTTTGCGCAGGCACCGTACCGTATGGCACCAGCAGAGTTGAGGGAGTTGAAGAGGCAGCTTGAGGAGTTGTTGGAGAAGGGCTATATTCGTCCTAGCTTTTCTCCGTGGGGGTCACCTGTTTTGTTTGTCCGGAAGAAGGATGGTAGCCTGAGGTTGTGTATCGATTATAGGAAGCTAAATCAAGTGACCATCAAGAATAGGTATCCTTTGCCTAGGATTGATGATCTCTTTGATCAGCTTCAGTCTGCTCGTGTTTTCTCGAAGATTGACTTGAGGTCGGGCTACTATCAGTTGCGGATTAGAGATTCGGACATTGAGAGGACTGCTTTTCGGACCAGATATGGACATTTGAGTTTTTGGTGATGCCGTTTGGGCTCACCAATGCTCCAGCAGCCTTCATGGATCTGATGCACCGGGTGTTCCACCAGTTCTTGGACCGGTTTGTCGTAGTGTTTGTTGACGACATTCTGGTGTACTCCGCTTTGGAGGAGGAGCACGCCGAGCACCTGAGGATCGTGTTGCAGACTTTGCGAGAGCACCAGTTGTATGCCAAACTTAGTAAGTGTGAGTTTTGGCTACAACAGGTTCATTTCTTGGGGCACGTGATCTCAGGTGAGGGAGTTTCAGTAGATCCAGCGAAGGTTGAGGCAGTTTTGCAGTGGGAGAGTCCCAGATCTGTGTCTGAGATTCGTAGCTTTCTGGGTTTGGCAGGTTACTACCGCAGGTTTGTTCGAGATTTTCTCAGGTTGCTGCACCCTTGACTCGGTTGACGAGAAAGGGAGTTCCGTTTGAGTGGTCGGAGCAGTGTGAGCAGAGTTTCATAGAGTTGAAACGACTGCTTACGTCGGCGCCAGTTCTTGCCTTACCTTCAGGTGAGGAGGGTTTTGAGGTTTGCACAGATGCTTCAGGTGTTGGTTTGGGTGCGGTCTTGATGCAGCAAGGCCGAGTGGTGGCTTATGCGTCTCGCCAGCTTAAGCCCCACGAGGAGAGTTACCCGACCCACGACCTAGAGCTTGCAGCTGTGGTGTTTGCTTTGCGGATTTGGCGTCTTTACCTGTACGGAGTGAGTTTTGTAGTCCGTACCGACCACCAGAGTTGAGATATGTGTTTTCTCAGAGGGATCTGAATATGAGGCAGCGTCGATGGATGGAATATCTGAAGGACTATGATTTCAGCATTGAGTATAAGCCTGGAAAGGCGAATGTAGTTGCAGATGCCTTGAGTAGGAAAGCACAGATGAGTCATCTGATGCTTAGAGAGTGGCAGTTGTGGCAGTCTGCGACAGAGGGATCTTTCAGAGTTTCTTCCAGTCGTCGTCAGTGTTTGTTGGGCAGTTTGTTAGCAGCTCCCGCAGTTGTGAGACAGGTTGCTGAGGCTCAGCAGGCAGATCCCGAGTTGTGCACAGTGTGTTGCTTCTTCCAGAGGTTGAGCTTTGTGAGGACGGGACTGTTAGGTTCCGAGGTAGACTCTATGTTCCTGTTGAGGAGTCTATCAGGAGAGTCGTTTTGCAGGAGGCACATGGTTCCAGGTACTCTATTCATCCAGGGGCGACCAAGATGTATCACAGGTTGAGACGTCAGTTTTGGTGGCCTGGGATGAAGAGAGACATAGCGGCTTTTGTTGCTAGGTGTTTGGTCTGTCAGCAGGTGAAGGCCGAACATCAGCGTCCGGGAGGACTTGTGCAGCCGTTAGAGATTCCGATGTGGAAGTGGGACCACGTGACGACTGACTTTGTTTGTGGTTTGCCGAGGACAGCTGGAGGTTTTGATAGCATTTGGGTTCTTGTGGACAGATTGACGAAGACTGCCAGATTCTTGCCTGTCAGGACTAGTTGGGGTGTGAGTAGGTTGGCCGCGTGTACGTAGAGCGGATTGTTCCTTTGCATGGAGTGCCGATCTCTATTGTGTCAGACAGGGATCCTCGCTTCACTTCTGGGTTCTGGCGCAGTTTCCAGAGAGCTTTGGGGACAGAGTTGGCTTTTAGTTCCGCCTACCACCCTCAGTCAGACGGTCAGTCAGAGCGGACTATCCAGACTTTGGAGGACATGCTTAGAGCTTGTTGCCTGGAGTGGCAGGGGTCGTGGACAGCTCACTTGCCGTTGGTCGAGTTTGCATATAATAATAGTTATCACTCCAGTATCGGTTTGGCACCATATGAGGCTTTGTACGGACGACCGTGTCGCACTCCTCTTGACTGGTTCGAGGTTGGCGAACGAGTTGTCACGGGCCGGAGTTGGTTCAGCAGTCAGTTGAGGTAGTTCAGCTTGTGAGACAGAGGCTTCAGTCAGCTCAGAGTCGGCAGAAGAGTTATGCAGATCAGCGCAGACGACCGCTCGAGTTTCAGGTAGGAGACCAGGTGTTTGTTCGTGTGTCTCTATGAAGGGAGTGGTGAGGTTCGGTAAGCGTGGAAAGTTGAGTCCTCGCTTTATTGGGCCTTTTACCATTACTGAGCGTGTCGGAGGTTTGGCGTACAGACTTGAGCTTCCGTCAGAGTTGGCAGCAGTGCACGACGTGTTCCACGTGTCGATGCTTCGGAGGTATCTTTCTGACGAGTCTCACGTTCTGCAGAGTGCAGAGTGGTCTGAGGTGACTCCAGTGTTGACTGTACCAGAGTTTCCGTTGCACATTGAGGATCGCCGAGTTCAGAGGTTGAGGAACAAGGCAATCCCTTTAGTTCGTGTTGCGTGGCAGCGGCACTCCGGTGGTGAGTCGACATGGGAGCGGGAGGACGAGATGCGCGAGCATTTTCCGTACCTCTTTGGTGAGTCTTCTTTCCTTGTGTTATTTGAATTTTGAGGGCAAAATTCCTTAAGGGGGAGAGCTGTAAGGTCTCGGGTCTTTAGTGGATCCTTATTGGGTCTGTAGTGGTTCTGTGTGGTCGACGACAAGACCATTGTCGTTGACTTGTGGTTGACGGCCAGGGTTGCCGTTGAGTCTGAGTCAGCGTCCAGCGATGTGGACGTCTGAGGTTGAACTCAAGCGACAGGGGATATGGACGTTAGTCTGTAGGCGGTTCAGTTGGCGGCCAGAGATGTTGACGTCGACTAACCAGTCCTGTTGAAATAGGGCAGCCCGAGAGCAGAGCTTCTTCTTCTCCTTTCCTCTCCTTCCTTCCACCTTAGCCTTTCTTGATTCCTGCAGCTTCTGTTGGGTGATTTGAGCTCGTGGGAAGCCCCTGGATCGTGTGGCGTTGCTAGATCGGGCGGGAAACGCAAGGTTTTGGCGTGATTCGCGCGGAGTCTTGGGAGATCCGGCGCGATTGGTGGCAGTTTGGGGATTGATTAAGCGTTCTGAGGTAGGGACTTAACCCCTATAACCCTCCCCAGCAAACTAGCATGCCCAATTAAGTGAATTGGAATGCAATTTATGGTTTAGGGTTTGGGTTGTTACATGCCGGGATTTAGATAAATTAGACAATCTAAGTGTTAGAACGTTTAGTTTAGATGTTCTGGTAGTGTAGATTGATGAGAGGAAGTGTTTCCCTCCATCAGTCGGAGTCTGGTTTAGTGGTTCTGCCCATTGGGACTGATTCGGTTCAGTTCTGGGTATGGGGGACTGAAGATATCAACGTCCACATCTGTTGACGTTGAGATCTTCAGGGATGAGTTAAACGACAAGGTCGATTGCCGTTTAGTTATTATTGGCGGCATAGGGGTTGCCGTTTACCCTATATTGGCGGCAATTGATCAGGCCGTTTATATCCTGTGTCCCAGCAGACTTGAGTTGTGTGATTAGAGGCGATTGACATATGATGTCCGCCCTAATAGCACAAGTGGGCCAGGCTTAGAGTGTGACTCCGCCTGTGCATAAGAGTAGTTGTTTGTGGCACGAGGTGTTTACTACTGTACGGGGTTTCAGACGTTGAGTGTGTTCCGTCTGTTGTACGCGCGTGCGTTACCGTGTACCCGTTTCTGTTGTGTTACCTAGGCGTGGGTGCGACTCCGTCTAGACGACTAGCGTGTGGTTGTCCTCCGCTAGTGAGCCGGGACATCGAGTGCGACTCTGTCCTGTGCGTACTCCTTTTGGTGGTTTTGAGCCGGTCTCCGTGGAGCCCCTTCTCTACCGCTAGGGTCAAGCGTAGGGGAAAAACCGGTCGTGGACCAGACGCGAGAGAGAGCGTCTGTAGTGTGCACACATGGCTGGGGTTGAGAGCCTCTGTGGTGACGGGACGCCGAGCCACAGACCCTAGCTGAGTCCTACTTGCTGTGTGTGTGAGTGTGTGTTACTGAGCCGCGTGGTTTACAGTTTTGTGTTGTGGTGCGACGTGTACTTACTTTCAGTTTTTACTTTCCGCACTTTAGTTTAGTTGCCGGTGGGGTTACTTTTCCCTACTGGGTCTCTTTTCTTGAGACTCACTCCCTTCCCTTTCAGGTGGGTCTTCGTCAACTCCGGTTCCAGGCGAGTCTAGCCACTCCGGTGTTGGTGCTCCCTAGCTGCAGTGAGTTGTACCTTTTTGTTGTAATTCTGTACTATGTACTTTGTCTCAGACTCTGAGGTTGTATATGATATGTTCATATAGTGGAATTTACTGCTTTGCGTGGTGTGTATCTTCTTACATATAGTCTCCTCAGACTCTTAAATTCCTACCCTTCCAGCTTGTCTCGTGGTTAGCGGGTCAGAATTCGGGTTACGGTTGTTACTGGTAATGCGGGTTCTGGGTCGTTACAGTCGCCTTCTCAGCCAGAGGCGGTTGTGATTCCGCCGCTCATACCCGTGGCACCTGTGCTAGTTCCCTAGTACGGTCTCACACTAGTCGTTCGCCCGGTGCGCGGCACTTGAGGGCTTGTCCCGTGCGAGAGGTTGTTACCGTTACCTGCGACCCCCGTCCTCGGGAGCCTGTTGAGGGAGTACTCCGGGCTACGAGTGTGCTCGAGTTGGCAGCCACCTGGGCGGACTCTGGAGCTGAGGGGAAAACGGTGGTTAGGACAGTGGCGTGTGAGTCGCTTGCAGAGCTCTCATGGTTGGTCTGGGACGCCGAGGACAGTTTGGAGTTCTACCCGGCGCAGGCCAGCCAGTCCTTCTTCTCACTGCCTCGCTCCTCACGGCCCCGGAACCATTTGGAGAGGTCAGGCATGGGACCGTAGTCCGGCTAGACTACGGCGGTTACTGTTGTTGTGCTTGTGTCCTACCTCGCTCTGACGAGACGCGAGGGCCAGGACCTAGGTTGAGGATAAGACGTCTGTGGATGCACCTGACCGTCTGACTAGTGGTGGTGCTTTCCGTAGCTAGTGTTCTCTGTCCAAGCGGAGTCCCCTCCATCTGTGTTTACTAGCCGTGTGGTGGTCACGAGGAGCAGTCGTACGGAGTTTCCGACCGAGAGTACTTTCCGTACCGAGTTAGCTTTAGCTTCACTTCCACACTTCCTTTTGTAGGTAGAAAGATATAAACTGCAGTCTTTCCTTTATTAATAGTTGTATATGTTCCTCTGCCTGTTTAGAGCCAGTAGGAGATTGGTAGTCACTACTGAGCTTCTGTTGTGAAGCTCATCCCTCTGTTTTCCAGGTGAGTCTTCTCAGCAGCGGCAGGGCGCTCGTCGGGCGGAGGAGACGGGGCGGTAGTCGAGGTCCCCATAGCTAGCAGTGGTTCCCCCTCTCAGTGTACGTCACCCTCGGGGTATGCCCCTAAGGGACTTGTCTCTCCCCTTTCCTTACTTGTACTAGTGTGCGTGCGTTGGGACTGTACTTAGAGCGGTACGCAGCGGTCTCGCTTTACTTTCCTGTTTCGCTTGTACGCTTCTAGCTTAGTAGTTGACGTTTACCTCCATTACATATCCTGTCAGACGTGGGTTATAGCCTTTCCGGCCCCCCTGGTCCGTGGGCGGCGACCGCGAAAATCAGGTCCTCGGCGTGGGCCGAGGGTCGGGTTCTCGGGTCGTTACAAAAAGTGTTTGCTATAGAAACGTAGGAATAGATTGCATTTAGATAGATAACGTGCAGAAGTGTGTACAGTCATAATAAATGCAGGATATAAGTGATGCATACGGGAAGACTTTGACTTTCATAATATTTGAAAATATATTTGAATATCTTATATGAAATCGATGTAATCCATGAAGTCGTTATGACAATGAAATAGTTGTTCAACTTATGAAATCGTTGTTTATGCAAGTCATTGTTCAACCATAAACAGATCGTTGTTCAAACATAAACAAATCGTTGTTTGAGCAAATCGTTGTTCAAACATAAACAAATCATTGTTTGAGCAAATTGTTGTTCAAACATAAACAAATCGTTGTTCAAACATGAACAAATCGTTGTTTGAGCAAATCGTTGTTCAAACAAGAACAAATCATTGTTTGAGCAAATCGTTATTCAAACATAAACAAATCAATGTTTAAACAAATCATTATACAAGAGAAAGCAAATCGTTGTACAAGCAAATCGTTGTAAAGATATAAGCAAATCGTTGTGAAATCAAAATCGTTGTTTCACTTAGCAAATCGTTGTTTGATCGAAATCGTTGTTTCTCTTAACGAATCGTTGTGAGACCGAAATCGTTGCTTCACTTACGAAATCGTTGTTTCACTTACGAATCGTTGTGAGACCGAAATCATTGTACTCACTTATCAAGTCGTTATAAGATGAAATCATTGAGCGATAGAATCGTTCATGCTCACTTATCAAATCGTTATAAGATGAAATCGTTGAGCGATAGAATCGTTCATACTCACTTATCAAATCGTTACGCTGAAAGGGAAATCGTTGTTTCTATAAAGAAATCGATGTGTACTTAGAAGAAATGCATGCTTTGAACTTTGAATGATACAGTGTAAGAATTACTTACAGATTATGCTTGACTTATTTCCTGTGGATGAAGTTCATAAAAAGTTGTTAGAAAATAGTTGTTAGGGTTTTGTTAATCACCAAAATTATATATAATTAAATAAAATTATATGGGGATGGACTGATCGTCACAAACTACTTCCAATGGATCCACAAAGGACTTGAAGCCTTGGTCAGATGCCAACATCATAAGGGACATGATGGAGTGGTCCAAGGAGAAGGCTAACTTCAAATAGGTGGTGTTTGACTTTTTATATGAATATGTTCAACTCCGACTCTTATAAAGTCGAAGTGGTTCAATTCCAACTCTGGTAAAGTTGATGTAACACCCTGAAAATTTAGAAAATTTAAAAATTTGAAATAAATAATTTATGTATTATCGAAATGGTAAAACTTACGTACCACTATCGTACGTAAGAGAACACATTGGAAAATTCCATATTATAAATCAACCCCAAACATTATTCCTAAGTGTTCCACGAAGAAATTCGTGCAATGAAAAATCCGATTGGCCAAGTGTACGTCACAATGTGACTAATTACCCAAATTAGGAAGCTAAGTCGGAAAACAGTTAACACGAAAAAATGACATGACCATAAATTAAATAAATATGTTGGAGAGACTTCCAACATCATGTATTAATGACCTATTATCAAAATTGGGCCAATGGATCACTTTTGGCCCAAGAATAAAAATTGGAGCAAGAAAATACCCAAAATTTGTACCTGTAATTATGTGGTAATTAGGAAAGGCAAATTAGGGCTTAAACTAATGCTATTAGCCAAGCATAGCAAGACAAATTGTGGCCAACCATGCTTAGCACCTTCCTATGGTGTAGCTACTTCAATTGCGAGGAGAAACCCCAAAATTTGAAGGTGCCAAGCAAAATTCGCAGCCACCTTTCCTAGCACCATTAGGACATGGAATTAAACCCTAAAAATATAAGAGTTCGTCATAAAATGTTTAGGGTAAGTTTGGCATCGAGTTGGGGTCGTGAGGAGCAAGCTAGGGCGCTGGAGGAGAGGAGAACGACTGGGGAAAATCGTGGTTCTTCCTCAACTTCGCTCTGCATCGATTGGACTATTGCGTCTCTTATATCCGTCCAAAGGTAGGTGATCTCGGGGCAAGACTAGACGAAACCTATACCATCTTGTAGTGCTGCATGTATAGTTTCATTTGCACTTGAGTTGCCCAATTTTCATGGTGTATCCGTCGAGTATTAAGCGTTTTCCCTAAGTCACACATGTTTAGGGTTTTTCTACGTTCTTCATATATATGTTTCACGTGAATCGAGACTGAATTAGATCCAACCTAAAACATGAAAGTTCTTCTACTAGTTGTCCTTGTCAGGTTTCATGTTGAAGCTTTTGTCTAAATGTCAATAGATAGAGAGATATAAGCATTGTAAGAGGATCACTGCCTGTTCCTGCGTTTTCGATTTTGGAAGTTTGAATCGCGACCAGACCAGGCGACGCGATTCCAGCGCCTGGTATCGTGTCGGCCTTGGTCATCATGATTTGGTAAAATGCGATCGTAAAGTCCATCGTGAATTACTGTCTGACCAGTCAACTATCCGTGTGGAACTACGCGCTGCATGGTTTTCAGCGTCGGTCTGATTCGCGACCACATAGGTCGTCGCAATTTGGCAAGTTTTCATGCTCAGTCTTTTTGCCGAATTTTTATATTCATATTTTAATGCTTTTCATGAACGTGATGGGGTATCCCATCGCAATTGAAGGTTAAGGCGACCAGATAAGCCGTCGGGATTTATATTCTTCACAGTTAGCCTTGTTTGACCGTACACTGTGTTATGGAAAGCGTCTACTGTGTATACACAGACGCGATTCAAAGACCGACCCGAGACTGTTCTTTCCAGCTAGTCAGTCAGCATGTTTGGTTTCTTGGTCTGTAAGCATCTTACATAGTGTGCATTGGCCTAAAAGTAATCAACCTACTTGAAAGCTATAATGACTTGAAAATGATTCTAATGTGAATGATATTATGTTCATTGATTACTATCTTGTGATCTAGCTTGATGAAAAATTGACATGATAAGAATATGATATGAATGTGTGGATGAATACATGTTAGTATGGACTTGTTAGTTAAGTTTTTCCATCATGATTTGCATGTGGTTTTCTTTATTTATATGTTTTCCGATGTTCCATTAATTGTTCATCAAATGCATACATGATTAGGAAAGTTCCGAGACACGCCACTTACACGTTTGCACGATTAGGCACACCTTCTTAGGGAATTGGGAGCTCTCTGCCGGTCATTCCGTATTGGCAGACTAGCGATCTTTTCCTTAAGACCTTCGTAAGTCTCCGTACTCTATGGATTCCCTCATAGATATCGAGTTGGTTGTACTATGAAGTACCCTGGAGATAGAGCGCACGTGTACCGTGTACGATCTGTCATTAGTCATCCTCTAGTCAAGACATTAATGAATCATGAAACAGAAGATACGTCTCTATGCTGTCCAATTGATCTCTTGAGCTAATGTCTTACCTTAACTCTATAAATGATCATGTCCTTTATTACAATGAGCTTGTTATTGAAATTTCGTGGCCATAATATGTATATATTTGACCGGCACAACGTGGGACTTCGATCCATTTGACTAATGCCTGTACAATAAGGGCCCTGTCTGGTCCTGGGGAGGAGCGCCCCAACGTACTTATAACTGCGTGAGTATGGACTTGTGGTGCTTAGCATGGCACTGATTTGTGTGCAAGATTTGTGTGAATGTGCCTTCGTTTGATATGATATGATACGTCTGATCACGTGAATATGTGATATCTGTGTGAATATGGCCAATTCTTTTGATATGATTCTATTCTTGAATTACCTGTCCAGTGCATATGAAATTCAATAATTGTTTTGATATGACATTTGTTCTATTCAGCTATTTGACTTGTTAGAAAAGCAAGCATTGTCATCATGTTCATGTTCATATCCTGCCCATTTAAAATGTTAATCATGTATAATAGTGCCCGCATATTGAGATGTAAATCCTACTAAGCTAGTTCGCTCATCCTATCATCCTGTCCTTTTTAGGTAGTGATGAGGATCTAGTGGACTCCGATGGGGCAGGGCAAGATTGAAGAGCACCCGTCTTATGAGGAGCTGACAGTTTAGGAATATATGTTTGAGTAGTTTATATAATAGTGAAACATTTTCATAGAGTTTTCTTTACATAATGGACCCTTCAGTTGGTTCTTCTTATGTAAGGTTGTAACTAGTGGATTGGAATGAGGAAAAGAGTACTTTTGATGACAATATTATGGTCTCAAATGTGTTGTTATGTTTAATTGTGACTCTGCGCTACTCAACTGTGATCTTTATATTTGTATCGTTCACGCATCCCGATATTTATTCCGCTGCTAAATGTTGGGGCGTGACAGTCAAAGTGGTTAACCTCCGACTCCTGGATAGTAGAAGTGAAACATCGATTACTGCTTAGCATCACATCAATTGTGCTTACATCAATTGCATCGAAACAACGATTATCTTCAAACATCGATTACTTCACATAAACATTGATTGTCTTTTAAACATCGATTTTCTTTTAAACATTGATTGCTTTTTAAACATCAATTGCTCTTCATTTAACATCGATTGCCTTTGAGCAACATCAATTGCCTTAAACATCGATTACCTTTAAAACATTGATTGTCCTTATAAAATATCGATTGCCTTTAAATGAACATCGATTGCCTCTACATTTCAAATGTTTCAAAATGTCTTTGGAGCCCAAAAGAAAGTTCAAATGTACTTCATATGTTTAACTTATTATTTCTCTGTCTTACTGAAGATCTTTTCTGTTGTCTATCCTTCAGGGTAGGTGAGATATTGTCAGCAGGAAACATGGAAGTAAGGCAAGGTATGGGCCTTCTATCAGAAGACCTTTACTTTAACTCTCTCTTCTGTGCTTACAGATATCTAGACATCCCTCTACACCAAGTGTCTATTAGATAGAAGGAGAAGAAGAGCAAATGATGAAGAGTCTCAACGGATCCAAGAACTCCAACGGCTATACCTCAACGAATCTATCTTTCTGCTCCATAAAAGGATGAAGCAAGGCTGAAGAACAACACAAGAGAGCCTTCCTAAAAATCCTTCTAAAAGAGTGTACATCTACTGAGAAGCCTCAACACCATACACACCCAAAGTAAGAGAAAAAGAGCTAGAGCCTAAGAAGAAGTGTGCATGCAAGCAACCATCTGAAGTCGTCAAGCATTCAAACTTTTCTCTCTTCACTCTCTCTGTACATCTTTGTAAATCTGGGGGAGAGTCTGTGAGCTAAGAGTTTTAGTTTCTTAGTGTCCATCTTGTATAGCTCTCAGACTGTTCTTTCTTTTCTAAGAAGGACTTGTGTCCATCTGTAGAACTGTATACAGTGTTCCTCTTCTTATGCGAAGAGAAGGCCAGAGGAATGCTGGTGGATTCTGTCTAGCTGTGGAAGTGTACACAGTGTTCCCTTGGGTTAAGAGAAGAACCTAGTTGGGGTTGGTGTCAGCAGAACCTAGCTGGGGGTTTAAGTCTAGCATAACCACACTAGGGTTTGTTCAAGGTGGGTGGCTTCTTGACCTATAATAGAACTGAGTTTTCTTCCAACTCGGAAAGGAAGAGGACCAGTGGGGAGCTAGGGTTTATATATCCTTGGGGAGATTGTACCCTGGTTAGTGAAATCCCAAGATCTGCTTGGAGATTGGACATAGGTCTTCCATTTGAGAAGTACCGAACCAGGATAAAATTTCTGTGTTCTTGTGTGATTGTTTCTTTATTAGCTTCCGCACTTCTACTCTCTACTGCAGACAACTACCTTCACTAACCAAAGTTTTCAAGTGGTGATTTTATTTTTATTTTTAGATTATCCTATTCACCCCCCCCCCTCTAGGCTATCCTTTCTACCAACCGTAAGTTGGCCAACAAGTGGTATCAGAGCCAAACTCTTCACATCTACCGATATCTACAAGCTGTATCAGAAAAGTAGAAGATCTAACGATCTAAAGAGAAAAGATCAATGGCAGCTCAAGAATTTGTTAAAGACCAATCTATCAACAGACCACTCTTGTTTGATGGAGAAGATTACAACTATTGGAAGATAAGGATGGAGTTCTTTCTCTAGGGTTATGACTATTAGCTATGAACTATCATTGAAGAAGGAGATTTGATAGTTCTTAACCCAAGAGAAGAATGGACAGACAATGACAGAAAGATGCTTTCTTAAAATAGTAAAGCCAAGAACCTCATATGTTGTGCCCTGACAAGGAGTGAGTTCAACAGGATCTCAACATGCAAATCTGCAAAAGAAATGCGGGACAAGTTGAAGCTCACATACGAAAGAATAGACAAAGTAAAGGAAACTAGGATTGATATCTTGGTTAGATAGTACGAGAAGTTTCAAATGCTGATAGGTGAGACCATTCCACAAATGTATAGCAGATTGACTGATATAATTAATAGTCTTGCAAGACTTGAAAAGATATACAACACTGGGGATATGGTAAGAAAAAATCTCAGATCCCTACTAAACTAGTGGACGCCTAATGTGACAGCCATCAAAGAAGCTAATGACCTTACAACTATGTCATTAGAAAAGCTTATCGAATCATTGATGGCATATGAGATCAACATGGAGTGACTATCTGCAAGCACATCCAAGAAAAATGTCACTAATGCTTTTAAAGTCATAGCTTCTCCTTCCTCCTCTTCTTCCTCTAATTCAAAAAGTGCAAGTTCTAAAGATAGTGATGTTGATGATGTCCTATCAAAACTTCAAAAGATTCTTAAGAAGAAGAAGAATGGATCAAAAAGGATCCAAAAGAAAGATAAAAAGAAGAAAGAAGTTGTCTGCTATGAATCTACAAAGCCTGGGCATCTGAGACAAGATTGTCCAAAACTCAAGAAGACTGATCAACTAAATATAAGAAAAAGCACAAGAAATATAAGAAGAAAGCCAACAAATGCTAGGGATAATGAAGAAGTCTTCACTTCAGATACATCAAGCTCAGATTCTGAAGAAGATCAGGTAAGTCTAGCCCTCATGGTAGGACTAGATGAGATACATTCTGACCCATTTTTTAATTCTTGCACTGATTAAGGGTTAGAGTTTGAAGATTTAGAAGATGTTTTTAATGAACTTTATGAAAAAAATAAAGGTGTTGTAAAAGAGTAAAGAATCTGAAAAATAACCTTACTTACTTGGAAAATACTAAATTCTGATCTTAAATCCGAAATAGAACAATTGGAAATATAGTTAAAAGAAAGTAAAAATAATAGTTATCTTTTGTGTGAAGATTTAAAAAGTAAGAACAATGAAAAATTAGAGTTGGAAGAAAACTTGAAAACTCTGACTGAAGAAAATCTTTATTTAAAAAAATCAGTTAGAAAATTAACTAAAGGTAAAACATTTCTAGCTCTATGCTTAAAAGGCTCAAAATCTGGCAAAAATAAACAAGTATTATATACAAACCTCCTGAAAAAGGAAAACAAATTAAGTATCTTGAAAAATATCCATTGCCAAAATTTGTAAAAGAAACTAAGATGCCTTAGAAAAAAACTCCAGTAGTTAACAAATACTCTTTACAAAAAATTAAGAGCAAGAAGGCCTATAAAATAAACTATATTCATCATTGTTCACATTGCAATAAATTAGGCCCCATAGTAAATACCTACACAATTAGGCACTTAGTATGGATTCCTAAAGAATATTTTCATACATCTAACCATCAAGGACGCAAAAAGAATTGGGTACCTACTTCTGGGTAGTTTATTTGCAGGAGAGCCTTAGAGCATCATGAACAATGGATGCTCAAGGCATTGGTGACTGTCAGCTCTTCATCCAACTCAAATTTGAAGAGGGGGTAGTCACATATTCGTATTTAATTTATAGTACTACTAATAAGCTTTTGCAAGTTTCTCTTTATAAGATTAATGTAAGTGAAACTCTGGAAGACTTGACAAACAATAAGTGGATATGTCATGAAACAACAAGATCAAACACCAACTAGTGAAAATACCACAACAGATGTCAATAGACTCAGAATCAGAAGATGATTGGAGATTCATTAAGCCTCGCACTAAGGGGGGGCCATACACTAAGAGGGAGCATCACATCAAGGGAGAGCAAATAAAAAGGGAGATGTAAGTTCATGACAAGTATTGTTGAACCCCTCTCCTTCAAACTCATAGCTTATTGGTAAGAAGTCCTTACAAAGGAGGGGACAAGCAAATGGTAAGATCCTTCCCTTTTGGTTATTGATAAAATGGGGGAAAGTATTCCTAAACTATAATTTTTTTGTTTATTTCATATTTTGAGTATCTAACTTTCAAAAAATTCACATGAGTTTTGTCATCACCAAAAAGGGGAAATTTTTGACCAACTACTATATTTTATCATTTTATTTTTGTGATAACAAAACCCATGTTTAACCTAAAATATCAGTAATATATTTTATATCATGTTTCTCAAATGAATACAATATATTCTTGCATTATCACTTCAGATTTACATTGAGTTTCAACTTCGTCATGCATGTTTTATTATGATCAGTCGAAGCTTACTTCGTCATATCCGAAGTCCACTTCGTCATGTCCTAAGTTCACATCATCATATCCGAAGCTATATATAAAGTTCACTTCAACCGACTGCGTGTTTCAGCTTTGACCAACAACATTAATTTATGTTCATCCGAAGTTTACTTCGACATATACGAAGCTTCACTTCAACTGATTTTGTTGTTTTTCATTCTATACGAAGTTACACTTCGTCATATACGAAGCTCTACTTCGTCATATCCAAAGCTAACTTCATCATATCTGAAGCCATTTTTTATATGAATCTGTTCAACTCCGACTCCTGTAAAGTCGAAGTGGTTCAACTCCAACTCCTGGACAGTCGAAGTAAAACATCGATTACTGCTTAGCATTGCATCAATTGCGCTCACATCAATTGCATTGAATCAAAGATTATCGGCAAACATCAATTGCTTTACTTAAACATCGATTGCCTCACTAAAACATCGATTGTCTTTGAACATTGATTGTCTTTTAAACATCGATTGTCTTTTAAACATCAATTACTTTTTAAACATCGATTGCTTCTTAAACATCGATTGCTCTTCATTTAAAGATCGTTTGCCTTTGAGAAACATCAAATGTCTTAAACATCAATTACCTTTAAAACATCGATTGTCTTTATAAAATATCAATTGCCTTTCAATAAACATTGATTTCGTCTACATTTCAAATGTTTCAAAATATCTTTGACACCCAAATGAAAGTTTAAATGTACATCATATGTTTAACTTATTATTTCTCTGTTTGACTGAAGATCTTTTATGTTGTCTATCCTTCAGGCTAGGTGAGATGTTGTCACCAGGAAACATGGAAGTAAGGCAAGGTATGGGTCTTCTGTCAGAAGACCTTTACTTAACTCTCTCTTCTGTGCTACAGATATCTAGACTCCCTCTACACCAAGTGTCTATTAGACAGAAGGAGAAGAAGAGCAAATGATGAAGAGTCTCAACGGATCCAAGAACTCCAACGGCTATACCTCAACGGATCTATCTTTCTGCTCCATAAAAGGATAAAGCAAGGTTGAAGAACAACACAAGAGAACCTTTTTGAAAATCCTTCTGAAAGAGTGTACATCCAGTGAGAAGCCTCAATGCCATACACACTCAAAGCTAGAGAGAAAGAGGTAAATCCCAAGAAGAAGTGCGCGCGCAAGCAACCATCTGAAGTTTTCAAGAATTCAAGCTTTTCTCTCTTCACTCACTCTGTGCATCATTGTATATCTAGGGGAGAGTCTGTGAGCTGAGAGTTTGAGTTCCTTAGTGTTCATCTTGTATAGCTCTCAGTCTGTTCTTTCATTTCTAAGAAAGACTTGCATCCAACTATAGGACTGTATACAGTGTTCCTCTTCCTGTGTGAAGAGAATGCCAGCGGGGTGCTGGTGGATTCTGTCTGACTATGGGACTGGTCACAATATTTTCCATGGGTTAAGGGAAGAACCTAGCTGGGGTTGGTGTCAATAGAACCTAGCTGGGGGTTTTAGTCTAGTAGAACCGCACTGTGATTTGTTCCAGGAGGGTGGCTTCTTAACCTATAACAGAAGTGAGTTTCCTTCCTACTCGGAAAGGAAGAGAACTAGCAGGGAGCTGGGGGTTTGTATATCATTGGGGGGATTGTACCCTTGTTAGTGAAATCTCGAGATTTGCTTAGGGACTGGACGTAGGTCTTCCATTTGAGAAGTACCAAACCATGATAAAATTTATGTGTTGTTGTGTGATTGTTTCTTTATTAGCTTCCGTACTGCTACTCTCTACTGCACACAACTACGTTCACTAAACAAGGTTTTCAAGTAGTGATTTTTATCTATATTTTCAGATTAGCCTATTCACCCCCCTCCTCTAGGCTATCCTTGGTGCCAACCGTAAGTGGGCCAATAGAGGTCGAGGTGGCAGAGAGTCCATTGAGCTTGTTCCTTGCTGAGGTCCAATTGGAAAACCCCTCTACGGTGCTGGGGAGGTCATCGAGGATGGAATTGGTAGAGATATCGTGGGTGGTGAGGGTCTAATTATTGTTTAAATGAATGTCTGATTATTGTTCAAGTATCGCTTTAATTATTGTTCCAGTATAGTTTCGATGATTGCTTAAATGTTACATCGATTATTGTTGAAGTGTTGTTTCGATTACAAGATCATCTTTCATATTGATTATCAGTCTAAGGATTATATCGATTTGCTTCAAAAGATAATCAATTAATAGTTCAACTCACTCTGATTGTTACTTCGATTATTAGTTGAATTGTGATCTAATCGATACATCGATTATAGATTCTAAAACATTTCCATTAGTGATGACTTATGACACTTCAACTATTAAACCAACTATGGCATCAAGTCTAATTGATTATTAAATCAATTATTAACACATTTGTGTCGATTATTGATCCTATTATTGCTGATATTTTGATTTAATATTGTGTTTGATTATCTTTATTTATTGCTTCAACTATTAATTTGATTAATTACTTATTTTTATAGTGATTGATTAGCGATATATCTCATGATCGATTACCCGAGGAATTAGTGATCAATTGGCAATATATCTCTTCATCGATTACTTAATGAGTTAACGATCGATTAGTGATATATCTCTTTATCGATTACTTGACAAATTAACAATTTACTTGATCAATTAGTGTTACTTTTGCCATCAATTATTGGACCAATTAGCAATATATTTGATTTATTAGAAATACATTTCTTCATCGATTATTGAACCTATATTCCTCTCTATCAACTTTTATTTTCAATATTCTTTAGTGCATCGATTGATTACATATAAAAATGTCCATCTGAATATTTTAAAGACTCACAAAAAATACTCTTTTTCAATTGACGTCATGTCATCATGTTTGGAATATTCAAGTATTTTGTGTGCACACCTAAAATATATTAATCTAAAGTTTTGACAATTTTTTTTCAAAAAGTATGTTAGAGCTCCAATACAATATTTATATACACTTGGGACTAAGCCAACTATAACCTAGTATACCTTTTTCATGTTATACTCTGTGTCAATTTTCTATCTACCTACTCTTCGTGCATAGATATGGAGATGTACTTTAGTAGAAAGGTCATACTCAGTATGTGGGCACTTGGCTCAAGATCTGACACACTATACTCTACTCTCTATATATATCCATGGCATTCGAAGAATGCATGTATACATTACTTATAGAAAAAGAACATTATGTCAAGAAAAAATACATGTTAGACACAAGAAGATCGACATTAAGAGATAATGGGATGATGCATGCAACCTAATGGGAGGATCAATGGACAGATTCTGCGACGACCCTCCTTATACCGGTACGATTATACCAATCCACGTCGGTATAGTGAGTCTCATCACAGTGGGACATTTACCCAAGCACTAACACATGTGATTGAGATGTACACAAATATAAATACAGAGTAGCGGAAGAAAAAGAACCACTATCTTTCATTTCATCATCCACATTTAAACATACATGATCAATATAGCAATTTTTAGAACTACAATCCACAAAATGAACTACAAATTTCAAATTACATTGTTTGTCCACAATTACATAAGTTCCAAATACATAAATTTCAATTACATACTATGAAAGTAAGTACAATTATGGTAACTCCACAAAGCTACTCTCCTCGCTCGGAGTCGCTCTCCGCGGTCTCCTCCAAGGGTGTGGGGTCACCTGCTAAACCTGTACGCCAAAGCAAGGAATGAGTCTAAAAGACTTAGCAAGTAAACTCCATTCACATCATACATGCATACATCACAAGTAAGTCCTACATTCAATTTCATTACATCAAAACATATAGCATGGTTGAAACAATGATAAGAAACAACCTGTCATGATATTTCTACATAATTCACAACACATGATACGTGGTTTATGTCATTCCAAAATAAAATACCTACCACATGCTTTCTACTTATCTATCCACATGAGAGCTACATTCACAATTTAAGCTACAACATGATAGCAATTTAGCATGGGATTTTCACACACATAAAAGGAAATGCTCCTCACATAGATTCTACATATTTTTGCACATGTAAAACATTGTTATAAACACATTAAGGTTGCTGTTTTGACATGAATCTAACATTGTCATATCATAAATCACAATTTCACATTCTAACACATGGGGTTCACATGTTTACACATTTACACATTCACATTGTTTACTTTTACACATTTCACATATACACATGTTCACACTACACAATTTGCACATATACACATTCACATTTTCACATTTAGATGCCGTGACACATAGTCCAAACCACCACTAGAAGGACACATTCACATAACACATAACACATAGACGCCACCTAGGCAACACAGTGACGACTCTTGGTACTACGCAGACCGGGAGAAGTAATCTCCACCCTAACCAGTGGTACTTGTCCACCTCCACGATTTCATCCTAATGCCCATAGGATTCTAAACACATTGAACTTTCCCGTGGGGACTTTTCCACGGTACGGTTCCACAGCCCTCTATGGAAGCAGTGTCACACACGACATATTTTACACTTTTTTTTCCGATTTATTATACACATAGTTCTCACACAATTGGACACATAACTTACATTTCACCATTTGGCATATGGTTCAGTTTTCCCTAACATGATGCTACTATTAACAGAGTTTAAACACTCAAGAATCTACACTAATCATGTTGGAAACTCATTAACAATCCATAACCATAATAAGCATGTTTTAATCACTCACTTTTACATGAAACTTTCACAATGTCATCTACTGTTTCCCAAATCACATGAAATTTTAACCACATGCTATTTGCAAGTTTCAGATCACACATACACAATCTCATATTTTTCTGAGCTACATTGATTTTACAGAAATAAAAATACTCATTCACATGCCATTCATAAATCAGTTTATCATAGAAGCACAGTGTCAAGGTCAGATTTAACAGTTCACTAACCTACATCTAACATTCATCTTATCACAGGAATTTTCCCCGAATTTATCAAGCAGCATACAATTTACTGAAATTTAAAAACAACCTACACATACTCCCTATTTTCCAATACAGAAATTATAACAAATTTCATAATCATGGGAAAATTTCCAAATTTTCAGGACAAGGACTGACATACATACACATCGTTTGGAAATTTTATGGAAATCCAATTACACATGGATCATGTGAACAATAAGCTACCATATCCAAGATCTTTATCTCACATGCATTTCACATAATTCTATCAATTTATACAAATTTCAAAAATGCATAGAAATCTCACAACACATTCCTTTATCTATTTTACATAACATATAACATTTATAGTATATCCTCATGCGAAGGAATCCAAAAAATAATCATATATAAGGAAGAACAACT